>JAXIVJ010019552.1:0-17500 GCA_036785665.1 Chirona hameri | reverse complement strand
CGCCTGTGTTCTCAGGCCCCACGCCTGTGTTCTCAGGCCTGTTCTCTGTTCTCAGGCCCCACGCCTGTGTTCTCAGGCCCCACGCCTGTGTTCTCAGGCCCCACGCCTGTGTTCTCAGGCCTGTTCTCTGTTCTCAGGCCCCACGCCTGTGTGGTGGAGGAAGTGCCGGGGACGGATACAGAAATCTGGACGGAGTGCCGCTTCTGGATCAACCGAGAGTTCTGCGGACAAAAGACGTGAGTGGTGCTTAGTTCATGGGCTACAGCTGTGTAGACTATAGGCTACAGCTGTGTACACTCACAATGCGAGACTCTTTCACGCCGTATATCATGCTCAAATTATATGTTTTGTATCGCTTAGTGCATTTCAACGTATGCGATTATACGAAGACTGAAGCTGTGAGTATTCTATATTAGTATTTGCAGTATGCTATATAGTATTTGTATTTTATTCTATACAGAGTATTTGCAGTATTCTGAAATATTGCAGTATGATCCGGTATGAGTGTTGCGAGGGTTATCAGCAGAGCGGAGAGGACCACGGATGCACCTCCGTCAAACCTCTCAAGAACATTTTAGAGACAGCAGAAGACCTGGGAGCTACTCGGTAAGTCCTTCATTTGGTATATTCAAAACGTGTTTTTTTTTCTTCTCATATTTTTAGTACACGAGCAAGCACGCTTTAGGTATTTACGACAGAGGTTCGGTATTTTCGGCCCCCACCCGGCAGAACTACCATGACGCAACGTGCCAACCTGTCAGCGACGTCACGTCCCGACGGTGACTGCGTTTTGTTGGCTGCCTGTCAATGGCTGTCTGTTGACGTGTGTATGTGTGTCTGCCTGTGTGCCAGGTTCGTGGCGGCTATTCGGGAGGCTGGTCTGGCCTCAGAGCTCAGCAGGGATGGTGCCTTCACCCTGTTCCTGCCCACCAACAGCGCGTTCGAGGTATTTACGGGCTACCGGGGTACGTAAGGTGCCAGATGCCGTACACCCTCAGAGCCATTCTGACGATCTCATCAGGCCTCGGACTCGTCCAGAATAGCGAACTACAGCGCAAGATGGATCGTGCTATATTTTGCAGGATCCTAGGGATCCTGGATCTTTGCAAAAAGTATAGAAAAAAGGTGGAATTTTGTCACGAGGTCTCTCGAATCATGGGTCATTTTGGATCCTTTGAAGTGCTGATTAAGTTGGTCTTAAAAATGCTGAGTCTTCCGGAAACTTCAATGTAAGGAGTTCTTTAGCACCTTTGGTCCTGCCCTATGCATGTTGGCGTACAGTGTAGGATATAAATAGCGTCACATTCGGTATCCGTTTGGTACGGACGTCACACCGATTGTCCTCCAGCTGTGATACACCCTGCCCTCCCGCTCCGGCCCCGTGATGCAGCGGATGTCTGCCAGCCTGCGCGGCGCGCTGGAGGCCCAGGTCGGCGACCCCCGCAGCCCGGTGCTGCTGTACCACCTGCTGGACGACAAGCTGACCACCAAGGACATGCGCGCCGACCAGCTGGTCGAGACGAGGAGCGGCGCCCAGATGAGGCTCAACAAGTACTCCAACCAGGTCAGTTGGCCAGTTCTCAGACTAACAAGTACTCCAACCAGGTCAGTTGGCCAGTTCTCAGACTAACAAGTACTCCAACCAGGTCAGTTGGCCAGTTCTCAGACTAACAAGTACTCCAACCAGGTCAGCTGGCCAGTTCAGACTAACACCCGAGTCGACAGACTGGCAGCGCGGGCAGTCAATCGTGACAGACCAGCAGCGCGGCGGGCAATCAATCGTGACAGACTGGCAGCGCGGCGGGCAATCAATCGTGACAGACTGGCAGCGCGGCGGGCAATCAATCGTGACAGACTGGCAGCGCGGCGGGCAATCAATCGTGACAGACCGCAGCAGCGCGGCGGGCAATCAATCGTGACAGACCGCAGCAGCGCGGCGGGCAATCAATCGTGACAGACTGGCAGCGCGGCGGGCAATCAATCGTGACAGACTGGCAGCGCGGCGGGCAATCAATCGTGACAGACTGGCAGCGCGGCGGGCAATCAATCGTGACAGACCGCAGCAGCGCGGCGGGCAATCAATCGTGACAGACCGCAGCAGCGCGGCGGGCAATCAATCGTGACAGACCGCAGCAGCGCGGCGGGCAATCAATCGTGACAGACTGGCAGCGCGGCGGGCAATCAATCATGACAGACCGGCAGCGCGGCGGGCAATCAATCGTGACAGACTGGCAGCGCGGTGGGCAATCAATCGTGACAGACCGGCAGCGCGGCGGGCAATCAATCGTGACAGACTGGCAGCGCGGTGGGCAATCAATCGTGACAGACTGGCAGCGCGGCGGGCAATCAATCGTGACAGACTGGCAGCGCGGCGGGCAATCAATCGTGACAGACTGGCAGCGCGGCGGGCAATCAATGCGAGATGTGCACTGATTGTGCACAGCACGGCTCAGGAGGCAGAAGCGGGTCTGTTTTGGATATCAGTTTGGTCAGAATGAGCCTCTCAGGAAAATACTATTTTCGTGTGAAGCCATATGTTAGTGCAAAGCAGTAGCATACGTGCAGCTAACATATAGCATATGGGTAGCTAAATGAACCCTACAAAGACAGCTGGTTGGCACCAAACCCTCCCTCAAAAAGACCAACAACTTCCACATTACTACTTCTGGCACAGATATTTATCCATCATCTTCAGTGAAGGTACTGGGTGTACTCCTCGACCAACACCTCACCTGGGAACCCCATATCTCCTTAATCGTTCGGCGCTGCAACGCAATCCTCGTGTCCCTCTTCCAAACTCGGCACCATTTCACTCTGAGGTTCTGAAGCTCCTAGTCCAAGTTCACGTCTTCCCGCACATCCTCTACTGCCTGTCTGTCTGGGGTGGCGCGGCCGAGTGTCACCTAGGTAGAGTGCAGATAATAATCAACTTCGCTGCCAGGCTTGTGAGTGGTACTCGCCGCTGCGACCACATATCCCCTGCCCTTGAAGCACTCGGATGGCAGAGAGTCGCGGAAACTGTTCGCAACCGTGACTGCCTGAACGTGCACAGAGCGCTGCATGTCAGCGAGTCGCCCCACGCTCTGCGTGCTCTATTTGCGACGCGTGCCGAGTCTTCCCAACGCCAGACTCGAGCTGTTTCGGACGGCGTTGGCTCACTCCATCTGCCTCGCGTCCGGCTGACCGCCACTCAGCGGCAGTTTCCGTACCGAGCTGCCGCCGCATGGAACCGACTGCAAGCGGCAGCCGTCCATGCCCGCTCGCGCCGCGCGTTCCTAACTGCTTTAAAACGCTGATTGACTGTATCGACTGTATCTGCTGATTGTATCGCTTTCACTGTGTATGTATGTGCTGCATCATGAGCCATGCTAGCTATGACTAGGTGCAGAATACCCACTATGTGGACGCTCCTTGAAATACATGAACTTGAACTTGAACTTGATATATGTTAGCAGACAAAAAAAAAGTTATTCGGTATAGAGAACCCCATATAACGACGGTTCGTTTGCATATGTGACCGTTGTAAGTGTTTGAGATGAATCGGTGAACCAGACGGCACTTTACCCCCACACTATGGTACCGAATGGCTGCCAAGAATAACCGCTCAGCTGTGTGTCGTGTGCCGCGTCAAGAGTAACAGTTGTCGTGTGTATGTCTGTGTGTCCGCTGCGGCAGATGACGACGGCCAACTGCAACCTGCTGCTCCGGCGGAACCAGAGGGCCACCAACGGCGTGGTGCACCTGGTTGACGCCGTGCTCGACCCCAGCACCATTCGCAGCAGCTCTGTGATCGACCTCGTCATACAGGTTCGATGGACTCCGGCTCTCTGCACAATGCAGAACACACTGCACATGGTGCACATGCGCGTTGGATGATGTTACTGGTGGTGCTGACACGAAGGGTGGCAGAGTGATTTACGCCGTCTTGTTTATTACTCTGATTTACCATATTTACCAACGCTAATTTATATGTTCCTTAGTTGAGACACATTGGTAGACAGCAAACGTGACACGGCCACCTCGGCTTGTCCCTTGTCCTAATGGACGGCCATGTGGCCCTTGCCCTAATGGACAGTCATGTGGCCCTTGTCCTAATGGACAGCCATGTGTCCCTTGTCCTAATCGACAGCCATGTGGCCCTGCCCAAAGTGGCCGTCTAATAGCAGCTCTGTTGGGTGTTTTTCTTTTGTCTGCAGGACGGCCGGTTTAGTATGTTGACGGATGCCCTGGAGAAATCCGGCTACATCCAGGAGTTACGCCGCATGCCGCACGCACTGACCATCCTAGCGCCATCTGACGAGGCCTTCCAGAAGCTTCCCGAGAAACGCCTCGAGAAAATACTCAATGATAAGGCGGCCCGAGACGGTGAGAAGGGATCGCCGGAATATCTGTGCCGATGATCTTATGAAACTGGTTAGTTCGACTGGACATATTCTGGTGGTATATTTTACCATTGAACAATGCTTCGATTTCACAACCATCAGCTGAACCATGCCTCCATTGTGCCATGCCGAGTGCAATTTCCGCCATTGTTTGCGATATTTTGCACAGTTCTAAACACATCATTACGCTGTAACCAAACATTTGCTTGCTGTGTACACATAGAACAGGACGATTGCTTCTCTTGTACTGCTCTTAAAGGGAGTGTGCCTACTCACATCGCTTATTTGGGGTTATTGACACTGGTTTATAGAACATAACTTTCTGAATCGAACCATACCTTACATGTTCCCAGATTCACACTAGTTGCTGAGATATTCCAAAGACCCCAGAAACTGGCTGGTAGCAAGAAGTTATCGGGTAGACCCCAGAGGACTTCCGCTACTAGAAGTACCAATGGAACTATCGATTAACCCGCGCGGCGCTGGGGGGGGGTAAATTTTACCCCCCCTCCCGGATTTTCTCCATAACTTGACAACTATGACAGATATCAAAGTGAAACTTACGGTAGCTTATGGTGCATCAATTCTACGTCTTCTGCCATTTTTTTTTTAATTCGTGAAAATTTGTGGCAGATAATGACGTTTTAGTGACGTCATGCCATGTCATTTTTGGTGAAAAAACGTTAAATGTGTGAAAAATCGTAGAAAATAGCATGTTACTGCAAATTGCAAATACAAGGCGTCAAAAGAAGGGAAATAACATTGTCTTTGACATGGCTATCTCAGATTTGCAAAATTTTGGGTTTTTGACCCCCAAAAATGCAAAAAACTGATTTTTGGGGAAGAATTTCCACAAAAGTTTTTGTTTGAAGATTTTAAAAAAACGGAAGATATATTAGAGAACCGAGTATTAACGATGTTCAAACCAAATTTCAAAGCAATTTCTTTATTTTTGACTGACTTATGGCTCTAAGAATAAGTAACTCATGACATCATTTTTTTTAATTTAGTTTTTTGGCTTTTACTGACCAGATACAGACAAATAAATGACACCACTGTATTTCGAAAACAAAACTAGTCTAGAAACATGCAATGTTTATTTAGATTAATCAATTTCAAATTTTGACCTTATTTGTGACCTGAGGGCGATTATATGGTGTCAGGCTGTGAAAATGGCTGCTTCTATCGAATTATACGTGTAAAATAACCCATACAACATGTGTCGCATGGCTTTCGTAGACCTGTGACCTTTTGTGACCTGACCTTGACCTTGACCTTTGCTTAAAATTTCACTTTTACTTATGCGGGAGATGCATTATACATTTGAGAGCACTTTGTGGGATAATAGTTGCAATATAAGGCTTTGGATGGAAAGTATAGCCCAAAAAACTCAAATACTTACATTTTACGTTTGACCTGACCGTGACCTGACATGTGACCTTATTTTAAGAATTTCGAGTATGCATTCGATTCTTCTCGTTGAGAGCTTGCGATCGCCGCATTGCGCGTCTCGCTGCGGTTATTGGTTCGGAAGATACGAAGGGGGGGGGGTAAAATTTAACCCCCAGCGCCGCGCGTTCGGATGGAGACCCCAGCACCGCGCGGGTTAAAGTGCTTAGTGCTAGCATATGATTAGCGCCGGCCAATAGCATTTCGACCAAACAGTTTGTGCGCGCTGATAGCAGCAGCCAAACCGTAACGTCTGTCCCCCTACTCGCAGCGCTTGATGGCAATTTTTCGACGAAGCATATATCAATTTGGAGCTGCGAAACTTGCACATAATAATGTTCACAGTGGTAAGAACATTCTGAGAAAAACTTGTCTCTCTAAGGATGTGACCGTAGTTTTATTGTCTTAGGTGCGCCGTTTTACATAACATTTTACATTCCCTCTTGTATAGTGGCGATCGTGTTTTCGATATCGAAAAAAAAAAATAAGCAAAAAGAATATAAGTGAAAATTCAACTAAAGGGTCTCCAGATTTGAATTTTATTGTATCCAACAATCAAACCAATAGCTACTTACCGTATTAAAAATATTGTTGACATTCCAAAACAGTGGGCACAATCCCTTTAAAGGGAAATAATTAACTTTTCTCACCAAAAAATGGAGTTATCCGATGACATCGAGTATCGACAGACGAGACCAAAATAGATTGTAAATTTATTACATTTTGCATAAAAACATTACTACCGAAAGATATTTCAAGTTAAAGTTAATAAGCGTTCCACACTTAACCCGTGCCGTGCCGGTGCTCGGCGCCACCTTCGCTGTGCAGGGGGGGGGGGGGGGGGGGTCGTTTCGACGCCCCCTCTAACTCGGCTCCTATAGGATGTTGATAAAACCAAAAACACAGTTCGAAAACTCGTTAAAATGTATTTTGAAACTTTTCTAGTCATTTTGTTCTCAGGTCAATATTGAGGTCACCAGAGGTCTTCAAGGGTCAGATTTTCAAGTTTTAGGACTTCGTTCCAGAAATTCCCAGATAGCACTGGACTATGATAGCTAGGAACAAACGAAAAAACAGTGTAAAGCCCTTGACAAATGCAATCGACGAGTTGCCCTCAGATTTGAGCTCAGGTGAATAGTTTAGGCTCCAGAGCTCATCAAATGTCAAAGGCTATTTTTTAGCAAAACATTTTTCACAAATATATTTTTACCTAACGAAGATAGGGAAATAATTTTGACGCCATCATGTTGTTCTCGTGAAGGCGCTTCGTAACATATGTATGATGACCAGGTTAGGTCAACTTAGAAATTTGACCTCAGGTCAAGGTCAATGACCCAATTACCCAATTAAAAAGGTGACCCAATTAGGTTATGTTGCACATTGGGAGACGTGCCTCGACGAGACAAACACATTGGTGCCAGTTTCACTTATCTATCTTGATTTTGTCGAGTTATTGTAAAAAAAAAATTGGTGACCTCGGGTGACCTCATCTGACTTGTAGGGGTCACTGAACACAAATTGCACCTGGAACTTCAAGAATGGTCTATGATAACATGAGCCAGAAGGAATTTGGCTGATATAATTCGCATCCTCATAATAGGAAGCATTTGATTATTTCCCCGTTGACTTAAAATGGGGATGTCACGAAATTGACCCGACCTTAGGTCACCGATATACAAAATCCGAAATAAACGTATTGCAAGTACTATTTCTTTTATAAAATGTTGTAAGCACAAAATTCATCGGCCAAAAACTGTGACTGTGGTGCGACCGGAAACATTTTTGGAGGTGGGGTCACGTGACCTGGTCTGGTGACCTGACCTGAGATGACCCGAGGTATTTTTTACATAATGTGCGCAATTGATGGTCGAACAGCCGTGCCAAAAACAGTGACGCTGCGCGCCGTCGTTTTTTCGCTATCCTCGAAAAACCTTAGGGGCGTCTAAACGCTCCCCCCCCCCCCGGCACGGCGCGGGTTAACGACCGGTACTCTCATGTACTTGGTAACGAAATTCGGTGTTCACCAAAATCCGGTAATGATTTTTGACGAAATGGTATGGCAAATATGCCTTCCATTCTGTTTATCGTGATTATGTGCCCTGCTGCCCTTAAAAATCAACTAACATTGAATAAGAAGGCAACCAAATTAGCGGTTAACTTATGCACCCAGCGACGGTCTAGTTAGTGGGTGCGACCTTCAATTTGTGAAAATTGGTTAATGTATTTTCAACATTAGGAGTTTTGTTTTGCTTAAGCTTATCATTACAAATATTTGTTTTTCTTTTAAAAAAAATAATGGAACAATGAAAAAATGGCAATGAACTCGGAAGTTCACTTTTACACCCAACGGCGACCTATTTAGTGTCGGCGATTTGTTTAATTGACCAATTACGGACGTTGCCACGCTTATTGGCGTACATACTTCATTTCTGACCCTATGACTTGTTTACAAATCAACATTCAAACCAGAGAGTGATGGATCATACTGTTCGTCACCATATATAAGTACATATTTATAATTTCCCAAAATGTAATTTTCGAAATAGAAAAAGTTGTTATTTTACTTATAAATTGAGATGCGAGCAATGTGATATCATACATGTGTAATACAATAATGCAGATATATAAATCAAAAGGTCATTATTTCCCTTTAAGGAAAACAAAATATTGTCATTGTTGATGGTTTGGAAAATGTATATCGGGACGATTTCAGCTCTGCTGAAGAACCACATTATCCCACACCCGGTGTGTAAGTCGGCCGTGATCGGCCACCACAAGATGAAGACTGATGCCGGCAACAGGGTCGCCTTCAACTGCGACAGGTCAGCTGATGCTAACATTGGAGTCGCTCTCACCCATCCTTTCTCGGCTGAATTGTTTGTAGAAGGAATGAACATTACGATCTTGTCGCAGTTCTTACTCGCCCTTAATGAACATTACGATCTTGTTGCAGTTTTTACTCGCCCTTAATGAACATTACGGTCTTGTCGCAGTTCTTACTCGCCCTTAATATCTCACATCATCAGCCCTTAATCACTCACATCAGTTCATACTTAATTATTTCGAAGCAGGATACATGCGTGATGGCTGAACAGTTCATTTTTCGTCTGCTTATAGCATATGCATTTTTCTTTAGCAGTATGATATCAGTCAGTCACATTTCCGACCGTTTACCGCCCGTTTCATGGGCATTAACTGCTCAAGTTCCGCAACGCCCTCGTGCATTGCGGTGCAGTCTATCTTGGGTTGACGCGGACAGTCCATGCTTGAGGGTTTATCGACAGAGATTCGGTGTTTGTGGTGCGGACAGTCCATGTTTCAGGGTTTCTCGACAGAGATTCGGTGTTTGTGGATCGACATGTTTGGAAGCTTCTTTGAATAGACTCGGTGCTTGTGTCCACAGAGACTCTGTGTTTGTGGATCGCTCCAAGATGTCGCAGGCTGAAATCTCCGGTCAGAACGGCGTCATTCACATGCTGGACGACCTGCTTATTCCGGACAGAGGTCAGTCCTGGCTAGATTGCGCGGCTATGCAATATCCCAAATATGGGAAGCTTACTTTGAATTAAATGAATTACATAGGATACTGACAGTCATGTAGGATTTCATGTGTGTGATAATTTATCATCCCTGTCAAGGAAAGTTGTATCTATGATTTGAATGTTACACACATTAAATGTGTGATGATATAAAAATGTGATATCAGATTTTGATATCGTTTGAAATGCTTGATAATTCGTCTGTCATCATTTTAATCACACGTTTTAGTGTAATTTGCGCCTTTGATCATATATATATAAGAAACCCCTTTTAGGTTTCTGCAGTAAATACAAAATAATGTACACATAATTAGCTCCAGTATCAAAATATAACTAACATTCAATATAAAACGTAATAAAACATATCTGTTTTCGCTGTATCTAAAACGTCAACGAATCGGCATCAGAGAAGTTTCAAGATGCCACTGTTCTTCTTTCCATCCTCTGGGCTTGACGCTGTTGCCGTTTCCAGCGATGAACTTCCTGGAGCTAGCCAAGAAGTACCAGCTGGTGACGTTCCTCAGCCTGGTGCGTGTCGCTGGCCTGGAGGAGGCCTTCGGAGACTTTGGCGACTACACGCTCTTCGTGCCCGACGAGAACGCCTACCTCGGTACGTCAGGGATCGGGTCAGGCGGCCGAGGCGCTGTTCTGTGGCGCTGATGCCAGAGCGAATTCACAGACTTCTGACATGGATTTGTATAACTGAAACCTTCTTGACATTGGTATTTGTACTCGTGGTTCTCGAAGTGCCACTCGAAGGTGCGCCATGTGTAATTTACGTCACCGAGGTCACTGGTATCACTGGTACGATGGAGCCGGCGCCCGACACTGCTGCTGAGACCGCATCATCGGTTTGCTGTTTAGGAGTGCCTGCTGCTGAGACCGCACTCTCGGTTTGCTGTTTAGGAGTGCCTGCTGCTGAGACCGCACTCTCGGTTTGCTGTTTAGGAGTGCCTGCTGCTGAGACCGCACTCTCGGTTTGCTGTTTAGGAGTGCCTGCTGCTGAGACCGCACTCTCGGTTTGATGTTTAGGAGTGCCTGCTGCTGAGACCGCACTATCGGTTTGATGTTTAGGAGTGCCTGCTGCTGAGACCGCACTCTCGGTTTGCTGTTTAGGAGTGCCTGCTGCTGAGACCGCACTATCGGTTTGATGTTTAGGAGTGCCTGCTGCTGAGACCGCACTCTCGGTTTGATGTTTAGGAGTGCCTGCTGCTGAGACCGCACTCTCGGTTTGCTGTTTAGGAGTGCCTGCTGCTGAGACCGCACTCTCGGTTTGATGTTTAGGAGTGTCTGCTGCTGAGACCGCACTATCGGTTTGCTGTTTAGGAGTGCCTGCTACTGACCGCACTCTCGGTTTGCTGTTCAGGAGTGCCAGAGTCCATCATGGAGGCGGCGCGGTCGGATTCAGAGGCGGCTCGACAGCTTCTTCTGTTCCATGGCACACAGGGGCGCATCCTGAGCAACGGTATCTCCGACGGACAGGTCAGCCAGTCAAACAGACGGGCAGTGCAGGCAGATATTCACCTCGACACCAATCACCTCGGCGGTGTGTTGGACTACTAACCAGACTTCTCCCACTAACGTCCCCTTTTTCCACCTCCTCCTCTCCTCCTCCTCCTCCTTCTCTAATCCTCTTGTTTCTACCAGCATCCCTTCTCAGTCCTCCCCCTCCTCCTCCCCTTCCTTCCCAGATTGACATCTGATCTCTACTACTGACGTCTGACCTCTGCTGATGACATATGACCCTGCTGCTAACGTCTGACCTCTGCTGCTAACGTCTGACCTCTGCTGCTAATGTCTGACCTATGCTGCTAACGTCTGACCTCTGCTGCTAACGTCTAACATCTGCTGCTAACGTCTGACCTCTGCTGCTAACGTCTGACCTCTGCTGCTAACGTCTGACCTCTACTTCTGACGTCTGACCTCTGCTGATGACATATGACCCTGCTGCTAACGTCTGACCTCTGCTGCTAACGTCTGACCTCTGCTGCTAATGTCTGACCTATGCTACTAACGTCTGACCTCTGTTGCTAACGTCTGACCTCTGCTGCTAACGTCTGACCTCTGCTGCTAACGTCTTATCTCTGCTGCTAACGTCTGGCCTCTGCTGCTAACGTCTGGCCTCTGCTGCTAACGTCTGACCTCTGCTGCTAACATCTGATCTCTGCTGCTAACGTCTGACCTCTGCTGCTAACGTCTGGCCTCTGCTGCTAACGTCTAATCTCTGCTGCTAACGTCTGACCTCTGCTGCTAACGTCTGACCCCTGCTGCTAACGTCTAACCAGGGGCGTAGGCAGGATTTCTCCCAGGGGGGGATGGGATCAGAGGGGCCCTCGTAGCCAAAGGGGCCCACATAATTAAAACAGTAATGTATGTTGTATGTTGTAAAACAACGACAAATAATTTCGACAACGGAAAAAAAAGTTTGTTTTTGTTTTTGGGAGTCAAAAACTCAAAATGGCGAATATTCGAGTTAGCCATTGTCAATATAATATAATGTCCTTTCTTTCGGCGTTTTTATTTCCAATTGGCTTCACAACTCGGTTTTCTACGATTTTTCAAACATTTGTTTTTCCACCACAAAAATGGCATGGCATGACGTGATTAAAACGTCATTATCTCCCAAAGTGCTCCACTCTACAAAATAACGAAATAACTTGCTCCTTATACCTTGATTTACAGAAAGTTTTGTATACAGTTTGCTTAGAAATTCTCTTGAAAAAAATACATCACATTGTGATACGAGGGGTTTCTACAACACGATAGAGTCATATCTTAAGAGGCAGCATACACTGAAAAACAATGAGCACTTTGACTGGTCTTCCTTCGAGAGCCTCACCAACGCTCGACAGGCAGACCACCTTTACCACCACAGGACCCTATAAAGGACAGCAGAGGGCCCTCTACAGATCGGCAGGGCCCTCTAGATGCCGGTAGAGGGCCCTCTATAGATCGACAGGGCCCTCTAAATGCCAGCAGAGGGCCTCTACAGATTGTCTGGGACACTGCAGATCGACAGGGCCCCTAAAAGCTGGCAGAGGGTCCTCTACAGGTCGACAGGGCCCTCTAAATGCCGGCAGAGGCCCTCTGCAGATTGGCAAGGCGATCTACAGATCGGCAGGGTCCTCTAAAGGCCGACAGGGCCCTCTAAAGGCTGAAAGGGCCCTCTAAAGATCGGAAGGGCCCTCTACGTCTAAAGGCAGCCAGGGCCCCCTAAAGGCCGGCAGGGCCATCTAAAGATCGGCAGAGGGCCCTGTATAGATTGGCTGGGCACTCTGCCAGATCGACAGGGACCCTAAAGGCTGGAAGAGGGTCCTATACAAGTCGGCAGGGCACTCTACATGCTGACAGAGTCATCTAAAGACCGGTAGATGGCCCTCTAATGGCCCCTGATGGCCCCTGATACCAACTGATGGTACATGGCACCAAAAATGTTTTGCGTGACTTCCCGCCGGTTCAGATCAGGTTCGGAAACTCCATCATCTCCGAAAGTCCTACGGTTAAAAATCTTGGGCTTCCCATGGATCGATTCCTATCTTTTGAACAGCATATCAATCAGTTGGTCGCCAAATGCACTGGAGTTCTCGTTTCGCTATTACACATTACACTCCAAACATGTCCAGCCTTCCTTTACAGTAGCTCATGTTGTGAATGCGCTTGGTATCAGTTCGATTCGCTACTGTGTTGCCATATATGGTACCTGTGGTAAGACCCAGCTCCACCGTATTCAAAAGTTGCTAAATTTCTGTGCGCGCGTGATTAGTGGTAGGCGTAAGTACGATCATATCTGCGATGTGCTCAGACAACTGAAGTGGCTGCGAGCGGAACAGCTGGTTAGCTACCACCAACTGTGCCTAGCTAATACTGCTCTGGACACCGGTCTTCCACCAGATATCGCTGCTATGTTTACCTATGTCGTGATGCCGTATCATACCCGACAAACGGGCCTGTTGTGTCACCCACGGGCGAAGACTTGTTCTGGCAAAAGGCGACTGGCTCACTGTAGCCCATTGTACAATCAGTTGCTATCTGCGATAAAGGGCTTGACCCGTCATGCTTTTAAACAGAAGCTCAAGCAGTTGCTTCTCCAAGAGACAACTGACGATGTGACGCCGTGAATAGTGTGGAGTGTGTCTGTGGTGTGGTTGCTTTTACGCCTCTTTTTTAAGCCATCTGTTTTATCTAAGTGGCGTGGGCTCAGAATAGCCATAGTACTGTGGATGTGTCCTGAAATAATACATGAACATGAACATGAGCATGAACATCTACAGATCGGCAGGGCCTTCTAAGGGCCAGCAGAGGGCCCTCCACAGATTGGCTGGGACACTCTGCAGATCGATAGGGCCCCTACAGCCTGGAAGAGGGCCCTCTACAGGTCAGCGGGCCCTATAATGCCGGCAGAGGCCCTCTACAGATTGGCAGGACCCTCTAAAGGCCGGCAGAGGGCCCTCTCCAGATCGGTAGGGACCCCTTACAGATAGGCAGGGCCCTATAAAGGCCGGCAGAGGGCCCTCTACAACCGGCAGGGGCCCCCTATATGCCGGCAGGGGGCCATCTGCAGATCGGCATGGCCCTTTAAAAGCTGGTAGAGGGCCCTCTCCACACTGGCTGGGCCCTTTTGTACGTATTTACATATACATGCCTTTAACAGACAAGCAAGTGCTGTTATTTATTCGTGTTAATATTTTTAAGTTCGTGGTCGTTCTTTTATGCGACGTAAGGCGTTTTACGGGCGCCTGACACCATCTAAACACTGTGGCCTTCGGCCCAGGGGGCCCTCGCTCGGTCTCCAGAGGGGCCCACCTGGCCTCCAGGGGGGGGCATGGCTCCCTTGCCCCCCCCCCCCCCCCTTGGCTACGCCCTTGTGTCTAACCCCTGCTGCTGACGTCTAACTTCTGCTGCTGATGCCTGACCTCTGCTGCTGATGCCGGACCTCTGCTGCTGACCCGGCAGGTGGAGATGTCTAACCCCTGCTGCTGACGTCTAGCCTCTGCTGCTGATGCCTGACCTCTGCTGCTGATGCCGGACCTCTGCTGCTGACCCGGCAGGTGGAGATGTCTAACCCCTGCTGCTGACGTCTAGCTTCTGCTGCTGACATTTGACCTCAGCTGCTGATGCCGGACCTCTGCTGCTGACCCGGCAGGTGGAGATGTCTCTGGACGAGGAGAACCCGCTGCGGCTGCAGGTTCATCGCAGCGGCCTGGCGGTGGAGAACGGAGTGATCCAGCAGGCCGACATCGAGGCGCAGAACGGTGTGATGCACATCATCGACCGCGTCCTGCTGCCGTCCAACCGCACCATCACCGAGATCCTCCGGGAGCAGGGCGACTTCAGGTGAGAGCAGGACGACTTCAGGTGAGAGCAGGGCGACTTTAGGTGAGAGCTGGGCGACTTCAGGTGAGAGCAGGGCGACTTCAGGTGAGATCAGGGCGACTTCAGGTGAGAGCAGGGCGACTTCAGGTGAGAGCAGGACGACTTCAGGTGAGAGCAGGGCGACTTCAGGTGAGAGCAGGGCGACTTCAGGTGAGAGCAGGGCGACTTCAGGTGAGAGCAGGGCGACTGCAGGTGAGAGCAGGGCGACTTCAGGTGAGAGCAGGGCGACTTCAGGTGAGAGCAGGGCGACTTCAGGTGAGAGCAGGGCGACTTCAGGTGAGAGCAGGACGACTTCAGGTGAGAGCAGGGCGACTTCAGGTGAGAGCAGGGCGACTTCAGGTGAGAGCAGGGCGACTTCAGGTGAGAGCAGGGCGACTTCAGGTGAGAGCAGGGCGACTTCAGGTGAGCAATGCAGACCTTGGCGGAGGGATGCACACTAGCACACTACAAGTGAAACGCTTCAAAGGAGAACTGAGGACTTATGAGAGCTGAGAGGTCCAAGTGGGGACTGGGAGTTCCAGCTGCGAACCGAAAACTTAAGTGTGGACTGGGGCCTTACGGTGATGATTGCCGACTTTAAGTGATGACTGGGTATTTCAGGTGAGATTTCTGCTCCGGACGAGGGATATCCAAAGAGGCGAAAACGTCAGTTTGAGCGATGCCAGTTGTTGGTTCGTTGCTGGATCCAGCCGACAGTGACGTGACCCCTCTGTTGGCATGTCACAGTGACCTATGTTGGTGCTGACATCAGGTATCGGTCTGTTACAGCATCTGGCTGACGGCGATGGACCGTGTGTCGGCGTATGACCCAGAGGCCCTGGGACTGCAGCTGCAGGGGGTAGCCACCATGTTCGCGCCGACAGACGGCGCCTTCCGCTCGCTGGGACAGGCCCAGATGAACGCCATGATGGCAGACAGAGAGATGCTCACTAAGGTCAGCACACCTGCAGGCTGCAGGCCGGAGTCGGCAGGGTGAACGGATGTGAATGTGATGTGATTGCCACTCATTGCGATGCATTCGCGATGTTCGTCATGAACAGAGCCAAGGCGATACCAGACTGATTTTGTTGTTGCTTTCTATCTTGCACAGACGGTGAAGAACCATATTTCGACGCGAATGCTCAGTTCGGGATCGTTCCAGCCGAATCTGACGTACCAGGTGGCCACGAAGCAGGGGTCAGTCGATCTCCGCAGAGAAGGCAAGGAATTCACGGTAAGTTGGATGGCAATGGGTGGTACTTTTTGCATCACTGTGTTGGTACTTGAGCACTCTGCATTCTATTCATCTCTTAGCGCCACTTAAGACAACACTTTCGTAAGAGACTGTCCACCACACTTGCTTCCAAGCACCTCTAATGCTCTCTGAACAGTCATCTTCTTCCGCATTGTCCACACATCCCTGGAGGACTTATTTCTTGTTCGGGATGTAGCCTCTTGGAGTCTTCATGACTGTTTTGGTGAGAACAGGTACGATTTATCTAATACATGTGCTGTCTGAGGTGCTGAAGACTTTGACCGCAAAGTGCTCACTGCTCAGGCAGATCCTCTGTTCACCGACGATCGTACGTCAGTATTCGGTGTCACCACCGCTGTCTGCATGTACCGGCAGGTGAACGGACTGCGCGTGCAGCAGCGTGACGTCATGAACGCCAATGGCATCCTGCACGTGATAGACGGGGTGCTGATGCCGCGCGAGAGACGACAGACGACCGGCAATCGCTCCTTCCACAACAGCAGCGGCAGCACGCACTACACACGGCAAGGTCGGTAACGCGATAAACATGGTGAGGTAAAACTCTGCCGAAAGCTTCGAGTGCTATATATATATATATATATTTAAAGGTTTTTACGTGCATTGGGTGGTTTACAGAAATGTTGACAGTTTTGTAAATGAACTTCATTACATGCCACTGGCGCGTGATGTGTGTGTGGGTGTGTGTGACTGTAGTGAAGGAATTGTGACCAGACTGAGGCGACCTCTGACTCGGACCGGCGCGGCGCCGCACGGCCAGAGGTCGCTGTCGACTCTGACAGACACCTCGGACAGCCCTGTCTCTGAGACTACACGGGACTCCGCCGGCAGGCTCCAGCTACCAGCGGACCTACATCTCCTCCTCGTCGTCCCGGACGGAGAGACGAGGCACCGGCTCGTCTCACTCCTATCGCTCGTCCACCAAAGTCTCCACCAGCGGCTAGGCAGCGGACGTCCACGAGGGTTTCGATCAGGGGCTGGACTCCCGCTGGCTGGTGGCGGTCGGGAGTTGGAAGAGGAAAAGACGAGGCAATGTGGCGAATTGCAATAACCTGTCTCTAGAAGGAGGTGTTTTTCGGATCGACCAGGACATTCAGATACAGCCGGGTTATTATGTTTTAACGGAATGTTGTCGATGTCGACGTCCTTGGCCGTGTTTATGTGACATGCCTTGAGTGTGGATGTCTGTTTGTCTGCCAGCAGCTTGTTATTTGCATGTCAATCATACAAGGCTTTTGGAACGTCTCCAAATGTGAGATATCAAAGGCGACTTGCAAGTGGAGTATTTCCGTGCGTCCCCATCCGCATGGTGCGTCCCCACCGGCGGTTGGTGCGTCCCCATCCGCATGGTACGTCCCCACCGGCGGATGGTGCGTCCCCATCCGCATGGTGCGTCCTCACCGGCGGATGGTGCGTCCCCATCCGCATGGTGCGTCCTCACCGGCGGATGGTGCGTCCCCATCCGCATGGTGCGTCCCCACCGGCGGATGGTGCGTCCCCATCCG
>JAXIVJ010019551.1:0-18827 GCA_036785665.1 Chirona hameri | reverse complement strand
GAAGCACGACGATGAAAATGGAATGAAAGTGAGTTTGGTGTCAATGCCAAGATGCGTCAGGTCTTCCTGTCCTCGTCCGATTGCCACTGAAAGCATACCAATTGTGTAATATTTGCAATACAGTCATACATGGGCGTCGGAAGCGGGGGGAGGGGGTGACGCGTCCCCAACATTTTCGGATGCTAACATTACGCATATGGGCGTTGCATGGAAAGAATCGATTACAAAATGTCCCCCCCCCCCAACTTTCGGAAGGTGGCGATGCCTTTTTATGACTCATGGCTTACCGAATTACTAGAGCGACATTTTTTCAGAACAACTTTTTGAAGACCAGTTCCACTGGCGTGATATGACCTAACCAAATAAATGCCGCGAACAATGCACTGGAACATCCGGAGTGTATATGTGTAGGCTTACGTTCACGCAACAGTACGGAAACGAGACTTGCTTTAACCGGAACATCCGGAGTGTATATGTGTAGGCTTACGTTCACGCAACAGTACGGAAACGAGACTTGCCTTAACCGAAATGCAAACTGTCGTGATTAAGTTTTGCGCAGCAAGTAACTGTGCTTAAATAAGTATATGTAGTGCCTACGTAATGTGAACACTTCCTTCCTTATCAACTTCAAACGGGACTTCCTAAAACCTGGTGTTGTTGATAATTTATATTATTAACATAAATTCTCGAAATTAAATACCTATCCAATTTGTCCTTTCTTGATGTGCGACCAATCGTGTCCCGGACCACCGCGCCGGTCGAAATCTGGTCACTCCAGTCTCTCGTTCGGCCCCAACTGTGCCTCGGGCACGTTACCCATAATGCGTCAGAGGCGTCGCAGTCTCCTGTGATGCGGCACAGTATATCCATAATGCGTCAGGGGCATTGAAGTCTCCACGCACGGAAGAATGTAACGCTAACACCAAGCATCACAGGCGTCAGCAAAGCTACGAACGGAAACCCCACCCGTTATAAATGCAAAGAATGTCACGGGGGCAATCATGTCAATCGAATTCTGGTTTAGGTGCGCTTGTTGATTCCATAGGTAGTACGTTTACAGTGAATTACATAACTTAAGGAAGTGAACGTCAGCCTATGTTCTGGTGTTATGATAATACGCCAAATATTGTATAATACGTGCTCTTGAACATGGAGAGGTGTAACTACATAATATGAATATAAAATAAATATCTCCTATATTCCCATTGGCATATCAAATTGAATCCGTTGAGACGAATTATCCAAAGATACATATCGTAGAGACTACCATGTCAATGATCATGGCTAATCGGGCTTTAACTCTATTAGTGTCGGAGGGGGCTTAAATGACCCCGTCTAACCATATTAGTGGCAGGGGGGGGCGGATTCCGCCCCCCCCCCCCCCCCCCTCCCTCGGAGATCTCGAGATCTACCCGTCCGATTTTCACAAATCAAACGGCGTTTGATTCCCCTTAACAAGATCTATATTTATGCAAAATAAAAACAATCCGAAATTTTTGATAGGGGGCAACAGGGGGGCAAAAGCTACAAATATTAGAGGTATTTGTAATCCAATACAGCTGTCATGTTTATCAACCGATTTTAACACAACTAATGGGGATTGATAGAGATTGAATTGGATATTGATATAAGATGGTGACCTTTGCAAATTCAAAAATCATAGGCGTTATCAGGTCACTAAATTTGGGGGTAAAATAAATGCCTTATAAAACCGTCTTTTCTTCTTCTTTTTTCGACAAATGAAGTGGTGCGCTAACGTGACATGGAACACAACAGTTATAAAAACATATTTGTATCCATAGGTGGTGCAAGCTTAGCGAAAAAGGGAGGCAAAATATATACAAATTAACTTCCTGCAAACCTCCCCTTTTCAAGTCCCTGAAACCACCTCTGCCGTGCAATATGTATTATAGTTCACTAAAATCAACTAATTTGCACTTGTTTCAATCACTGTAAACCTATGTAACTCCTTTATACTGGAGGCAGTTAATAAGAAGCCCTAAAGTTCGCATCTCCGTATTATCACCAAATGTCACCGAAAAAAACTCCAAAAACAGGCCCCTGGAGCCGCCTCTCTTAAGGTTAGGAACTCAAAATTTGACTTCATATGTGGAATTAAATTCTAGGAACATTTCCCAAATTGCATGGGTATGCCGTTCAGGAGATATCAGCGAAAAACATGAGGGTGGGCAGAATCTGCCCTCCCCTGCCACTAATAGGGTTAAGGTTTGTCCGCTTCTGTCCCCAAACGAGTAAAGATACGGCCATCAAACTTTTGGACTTTTCCTAAATATTCATTTGGCACATTTTGGCAAAATTTCAAAATTGTCAGCCCACCAGGGCTGACAATTTTGAGGCGTGGCGCGGCTCGAGCCGTGGTTTTTTTTTGGGGGGGGCATTTTTGGTTTTCAGCGTGACTCGGCTAACAAAGGGAATCAGTTCCCATTCTCTAACCGTTGTAGATACGAGCCTACGACTTTCAAACCTTTCCTTACCGCTTTTGTAGATATGTTGAGCATTTTTTCCCCATTTTTAGGGGGGATTGTGCATGGGCGCCTTCAGGGACGTATTTTGGGAGGCATTTTGGGTCACCGATATTTCATCGAAATCTGAAAGATAAGAATTTCGAACTAGGTGAACCTTCTTAGCTGTTCTTTGCACACCTTGTGTGATTTTTTAGATATATTTTGGGGTTGCCCACAGGCGACTCCAGTAGCAGGTTTTGGGGGCATGTGCACACACGCATTGTGTTTAGTAACTCAAAACGTTATTTCGCTGTGGACCATCTCGTGTAATATCATCTGCATGGATCACAATTGTATTTTGTGGCATAGGCGGTTGCAGGGGTGGGACGAAAGCGCATGGCCCAATGTTATGGGCGACTCCAGGGATGAAATTAGTGGGGAGTTGTGGACCCACGACGTGTAACTACTTAGCAAAAGATATCAACTTGAAATTTGGTGACCTGTTTTAGCAATGCCTTGCACACATTTCATTTTTTTCCAAGGACGACTCCAGGGACGGATTTTGGGGGAATGTGTTTGACTCCGTTCACACGCATTGTATTTAGTACCTCTGAACGTTATTTTGCAGTGAATAATTGCATGCGATGTCATCTGAATGGATCACAATTGTATTTTGGGGCATAGGCGGTCCCAGGCATGCAATTAGGGAGAATTTTGGACCCATGGCGTGGCACTACATAGCAAAATATATCAATTTGAACCTTGATGACCTGTTATAGCAATACATTTCACACGTTCCGTAATTTTTGTTATTTTTCGATTGCCCAAAGGCGACTCCAGCGACATATTTTTGGCGGCAAGTAGAACGGCTGGATTCATCTCGCGTCACCAACAACGACGGCAGAGCGCACGCCAAGGTCGTGCGGCGGCGCCCTTGTACCGGCACGAGTGTGCGTCCCCCCCCCCCCCTCCCCCGAGGGTTTATTGCCCTGGGGAGACAGCAGTGGCATCTCCAGCAATCATTTAAAGGGGAGAAACCGACTACACTAGTCCCTTGGTCACAGAAAAGCATGCAAACACCTATCCAGCAAGGCGACGCGCTAAAAGCTTGTTCAGCAAGCAACAAGAGTTTCCTCAATTCCCCTCCCCTTCCCCTCCTGAGCACGCCACTGCACAAATAAAAAACTGCAATTATTTATTTTCTCATGCATACACATATCAGTATAAGCATTTAAATCAGAAATCAAAGCGGCAAAAATATTATAGTGACATCTTTAGATACCCCTCTTTGGAATTGCCTGAGGACGACATTGGGTTAATTTACCCAAATTTTCAAAAGGAGTGTATGTTAGAGCATACAATTGGGTGGCGAAATCTAATAACATGAAAACATTGCGTTGAAACAACGTCCGAGGGCAAAGAATCTAAAAATGCACGTTTTCCCCATTATTTTGCTACCTGTATCCGCCAATGACCAAATTTTGCATATGTATGAATATGGGAATGTAGTTCATGTTCCAAGGAATGGAATTCCGCTTTCCCAGAGATAATCGGTCCAGCGGTTTCCGAGATACGAAGATGGGGCGAATAGCCCCCCCCCCCCCCCCCGACAGATTCGTATTTTTTAGCCCGACAGTAATAGGGTAAAGCCCAGGCTACACTATGCATGATTTGTCAAGGAAATCACGCGCGTGTTCTCCGTGTTTGCCGAACTTCTTTGACGTCCGGGATCTGCCGGTCAAACAAATCACGCAAAGAAATGGATAAACCACTGCATTTTTGTAATCGATAAACCACTGCATAAATATCTACCAGCTTCAACACAAGTTTCAACACTCACAATTTGCTCAAACGCTTCTTCATTCATCTTCCGCCACGATACTCAGCACAAATAATTCAAGTTTAGGTCTAGTATAGACGCGAAATCAAGCAAAATTATAAAAACTCTGCAACTCGCAATCTCGGAAAACACGACAAGTTCAGAATTTTGAATTTGTCATCGTTCCATCTGTGACGTGTCTGCGGAATATCCTTGACGTTTCATCCGGGATCTGCGTGATGTTCCAGTGTAGCTCACCCAATGCATTTACTATCAGCTGAACTTGTTCAGTCACGCAAATCCCGACAACACGGATAACACGAACGAGATTTTCAGGAAATCACTCATAGTGTAGCCTGGGCTTTAAGGGTAACCCACTCTACTTGTTAACAGTCACATGCTGCACACTCGCCTCAGTCCAAACTGACCGAACCCGAGCCAGGCACGTGACGAACGTGAAGCGCAGTGTGCCGTTGGTCAGTTCCGAGCACGACGGTCTTCGGCCGATCGGTGGCCGGGTCACCTATCGATAACTGGTCACTCCGGTCTCTCGTTCGGCTCCAACTGTGCGTCGCAGTCTCCTGTATTGCGGCACAGTATACCCATAACGCGCCAGGGGCATTGAAGTCTCCCCCGCACATACAAATGTGATGCTAACACCAACGTTGACCACCGGAGTCTAGGGCGGTTCATATTTCAAGATTTTGTATATTAATAGGTGGTGGTAACTTTTCCCATTAATTCGGGTGTTGCGAGTCCATTGGCACCAACATTTTCCAAATCGAAAAATGTCTAGGGGTCGCACATCGAGCTTGAAGATTTCCATTTTGGGGGGAAAATAGCACAAAATCGACCAATTTCCTTCCAACCTTGTGATCATTTCCTGATATCATACACGTATGAAACCATTAAATACAGTGGCTATATAACCTCCTTTTAATGCATGTATTGCTTATATGTGACTGTTGACTGATCTTCCAGGTCAGCTTGACCCGCGCCGTGCCGGTGCTCGGCGCCACCTTCGCCGTGCCGCGGGGGCGGGGGGGGGGGGGGGGCGTTTAGACGCCCCCCTCGAACTCCGCTCCTATGGGACACACACACACACACACACACACAACATACCGTTCAATAGCTCGTCAAAAATCACTTTGAAACTATTTCTATAATGTTTGTCTCAGGTCAATATTGAGGTCACCAGAGGTCATCAAACGCAAACAAAAACTATTTTTGGCAACACGTTTTTTTCGCAAATAACTTTTACCTAATAACGATAAGGCAATAATTTTGACGCTATCATGTTTGTCTCATCAAGGCGCTTTGACTCTTATTCTTTTTAACCAGGTCAGGTCAACTTAAAAATTTGACCTCAGGTCAAGGTCAATTGGTGATCCAAGTAGGTTATGTTGCATACTGAGATACGTGTCTCGACGAGACAAATACATTAGTGCTGGTTTCACTTGTCTATCTTCATTCTGCCGAGAGTTATTGACAAAAATGTGTTGGTGACCTCAGATGACCTCGGCTGACCTTATATGGGGTCACTGAGCAACAAATGCACCTAGATCATCAATAATGTCCTATGATAACATTATCCAGAAGTAATTTGGCTGATATCATGCGTATCCTCGGAATAGGAAGCATTTTAATATTTCCCCATTGGCTTATAATGGGGAGGTCACGAAATTGACCCGACCTTAGGCCACCGATATTTTATTTTAAAAAAGATCCGAGATAAACGAATTGTAGGTATCTATGACCTTATGAAATCCTGTGAGTTTGAAACTAATCGGCCAAAAACTGTGGTTGTGGTACGACCGAAAACTTTGTTGGAGGTGTGGTCACGTGACCTGGCCTGGTGAACTGACCTAAGATGACCCGTGGTCAAGAATTTTACACAATGTGGGTAATTGATGCCCAAACAGCTGTATCTAAAACGGTGGCGCTGCGCGTCGCCGTTTTTTCACTATTCTATAAAAAAAAACTTAGAGGGCGTATAAACGCCCCCCCCCCCCCCCCGGCACGGCAGGGGTTAAGTGTCTATAATGTTGCCCGTTTATATAAGGAAATGCGGTATTGCGCGCATCGGTGAGAACATCTCGATGCAAGCAAATCAGTTTCCCATCCAGGCTTCTTTGGCCCTCAAATGAATGGTAGGGAATGCACCTAGCTGTAATTGTATTTATCGAGGTCAGGACAGGTCACCGCAGGTCACAAGCTTCTGCATTAGCACAGTACAGTCTGCACAGATGAGCGCTGACGTTACTCCACAACCACCAATTTAACGTTAACCATGGCAGATTCGCTTACCGAGACTATTGACGCAGCATTGTAACTGCCGTTGACTGCCTGCGTAGCACGATCTAGGTCACTTCTACACACAGCTGCTGTAATGCATCTACATATTCATGAGTGATGACTTGTAGAAGTCAGGGACCTGCCGCCTTGACTATGCTGTTATACTACCTGTAGAAGATTTTGCAAGTTGCAGTTGTCCTTCGTCCATCGTTACAGAGTTCATGAAGTCCTGAATCAGCTAGACTCCCCTTTCGGCGACATCATTCGTCACTTTCAAACACTGAACGAATTCCTTGAGTTTGACATACTCCTCGCTACTGTTCCACTCCGTTGCCGGGGACAGCAACCAAGTCGGTTCGCAAATGTTCAGCTCAGTGAAGATAAACCAAGAGAGCTCATCGACGAGGTCGGGTAGCCGTGTTGCTTCCTGGACAATGACTTTGTCGCTGGAGAAGTCAGTCACTTCGAGTGAGCTTAGCTTCACCGCCATCTCCTCCTTCTCGCTGATGCTGACCTTATCGCTGCAGGGGCGAAGATGACCGTCTGTGGCCTGAGGTACCAGACATGGCGATGAAGAACAGCCAGCGCTGCTTCGGCGACCTTGCCGTCCACTGCTCTGAAGCGAAGCGGAAGAGGTCTTGGTAGAGTTTGAGGTCGTTGACTGGAGCGTCCCCGGCGAGCGGGCATGCCAGCCACGCCGGCACGTACAGTGTACGTACAGTGTACGTACAGTGTACGTACAGTGTACGTACAGTGTACAGTGTACGTGCCGGCGTAGCTGGCATGCCCGCTCGCCAGGGACGCTCCAGTACGTACAGTGAACGTACAGTGGACGTACAGTGGACGTACAGTGGACGTACAGTGGACGTACAGTGGACGTAGTAGGGTGCCCCCCCCCCCCCCAAAAAAAATAGTCGGTGCAAGCTTGCCAATTGACACGGCGTTCTTCTCTAGGCCAATAACAAGTATGCCAAATTTAATTGCGATCTTTTGAGTTTTGATCCCCCCCGTCCTCCGTAAGTTGTTAACCCCTACCCAGAAGATCAACAATCAAAGTCGTCGTGCAGACCTCCGCGTGTGCTCATTTGAAAGCTCTTGTTGAGTAGAATAAACTTGAATTCAGTTGAAATGCTTTAAATTCAAGTTGCTGTTCTATGAGTCATAAACAGAGCCCAAAAACAAGCCTTCAATAGAGCTCTATTGAAGGCTTCTCCAGCGACAAAGTCATTGTCCAGGAAGCAACACGGCTACCCGACCTCGTCGATGATCTCTCTTGGTTTATCTTCACTGAGCTGAACATCTGCGAACCGACTTGGCTGCTGTCCCCGGCAACGGAGTGGAACAGTAGCGAGGAGTATGTCAAACTCAAGGACTTCGTTCAGTGTTTGAAAGTGACGAATGATGTCGCCGAAAGGGGAGTCAAGCTGATTCAGGACTTCATGAACTCTGTAACGATGGACGAAGGACAACTGCAACTTGCAAAATCTTCTACAGGTAGTATAACAGCATAGGCAAGGCGGCAGGTCCCTGACTTCTACAAGTCATCACTCATGAATTTGTAGAGGCATTACAGCAGCTATGTGTAGAAGTGACCTTGATCGTGCTACGCAGGCAGTCAACGGCAGTTACAATGCGTCAATTGTCTCGGTAAGCGAATCTGCAACGGTTAACGTTAAATAGGTGGTTGTGGAGTAACGTCAGCGCTCCTCTATGCAGACTGTAGATGTAGGTGCTGTACTAATTCAGACGGCGTGAATGAGAACGCGAAGCGTTCGAACGAACGTAGTCTTACAGATGGGCCGAAATCCGTCTTCATGCTTGCTTGAATGTCTGCTTGCTTGAATACTCGCTTGCTTGGGCTAGTGTTTCAGGGATAACTCCCGTTTCACTGCACTGATTATGCAAAGGTATACACTCATAATTGTGTTGTAAATTAACACATGGTATAGGCTACGTGAGAATAATTGACATCACTGAAGAAACTGACACCATTTATAAAAATAAAATAAAAATGCCGGATAGGATAAGCACGTGCGTTGACTTCGAATTCACCTACGCAACGATTTTGTGAGGCTAGTAAGGCATGCATGGCATGAAGCAGACGGAGCGAGTTATTGCATTTGTGTCCGGCAACTGATAAGCATTGTTGTTTGCTGCAATAGTAAAGGATTATACTTACCTGCACCTTTCTTTGGCTCTCAGTGATCAACACAGTTACGGCCATTGACATAAGCATATTTTTGTCTTATTCTCACAAGATCGTTGCGGAGATGAATTCGAAGTCAACGCACTTGCTTATCCCAGCAGACATTTATGTGTTCTCTGATTCTCACAAGATCGTTGCGGAGATTAATTCGAAGTCAACACACGTGCTATCCTAGCCGGCATTTTTTTATTATTTATAAATGGTGATAGTTTCTTCAGTTATGTCAATTATTCTCACGTATCCTATACTATGTGTTAATTTACGACAAAATTATCAGTGTATACTTTTGCATAATCAGTGCAGTGAAACGGGAGTTATCCCTGAAACACTTAGCCCAAGCAAGCAATCAAGCAAACAACGAAGACGGATTTCGGCCCATCTGTAGACTACGTTCGTTCGAACGCTTTGCGTTCTCACTCACTCCGTCTGAATTAACAAATAAATGCCGGATGGGATAAGCAAGTGCGTTGACTTCGATTTCATCTCCGCAACGATCTTGTGAGAATCAGGAGAAAAAATATACTTATGTCAAGGATCGTAACTGTTGTTCACTGAGAGCCAAAGAAAGGTGCAGGTAAGTATAATCCTTTACTATTGCAGCAAACAACAATGCTTATCAGTTTTCGGACACAAATGCAATAACTCGCTCCGTCTGCTGCATGCCATGCATGCCTTACTAGTGCACAAGCTGGTGACCTGCGGTAACCTGTCCTGACGCCGAAAAAATACAATTAAAGCTAGGTGCATTCTCTACCATTCATTTGGGGGGGGAGAAGCCTGGATGCGAAACTGGTTTGCTTGCATTGAGATGTTTTCACCGATGCGCGCACCGATGCGCGCACCGATGCGCGCACCGATGTTTTCACCGATGCGCGCACCGATGTTTTCACCGATGCGCGCACCAATGCGCCTTATGAAACGGGCCGGGCAACATTAGACACTTAAGCTGACCTGGAAGATCAGTCAGCAGGCACATATAGGCAATACTTGCATTAAAAGGAGGTTATATAGCCACAGAATGCAGTGGTTTCATACGTGTATGATATCAGGAAATTATCACAGGGTTGGAAGCAAATTGGTCGATGTTGTGCTATTTTCCCCCAAATGGACAATGTCAAGCTCGATGCACGACCCTTATACATTTTTATATTTGGAAAATGTTGGTGCCAATGGACTTGCAACACCCGAAATAATAGGAAAAGGCACAAGGTGCGCTCGGCGATTCCATAGGTGTATCTAGTCTGTGTACGTTATCGGTGGGTTACATATTACATAACTTAAGGAAATAAGCATCAGCATACGTGCTCTGGAGTTATGATAATATGACAAAAAATGACAGTACCTACGTGCTTTTGAATTTGGAGAAACGTGCCTACATAATTTGATATATAAATAAATATCTCCTATAATTGCCCACTGTCATATTGCGACGAATTATCAAAAGATAATATATCATTAGATCATGGACATGACCATCAGACTTGTGCCTGCATCCCGAAGTTGGATATGGGATCCCAGTGGAACCCTCGGCATAAAATACATAAAGATCATGGATCCCAGTGGATCCCTCTGCGTAAAATGCTTCAGGATCTGGGATCTTTGTAGATCCCTCGGATATTGTGTACCTGGATCTGGTGTCCCATGGATCCCAGGACACAGTGCACATATATCCGGATCTCAGCTGGATCCCGGGATCCAGGCACATGTCTGAATTGACCATATCTATAATCATGGAGGTCGAGACTTGGGATTAAAGATAATCGTTCATTTAGCTTACAGTCACGTGCTGCACACTCACTTCAGTCTGAGACTGGCCAACCCCTAGCCAGGCACGTGACGAACTTGAAGCGCAGCTAGCCGTAGCTCAGTTCCGAGTACGGTCGGCGGCCAGGCAGCTGGCAGCAGGTTCGATGCTGACTTTGAAGCCCTGACCGCGCCGATTTACATGTGAAACCCGTCCAGCTGGTCAGCGAACTGGCCCGTCCCGCAAGCCATTCGTGCATTCACGTTTGTGCTGCACATTGTGCAATGCATGTTCTTGCAATATGTGGTACCGGTGTATGTACAGCGTTCACGCGACACGGCCTCGGCTCTTATCGCCCAACTGCGATTGAGTTAAGCGAGTGGAAACGGACCTTCCTGTCGCCTCACAGCCCTCAGGTCAGACCAGCCGCATCGCTACATTGATTGGCTCCGTTAGTGTTCCGAGGGTAGTAACACTCATTGGACTAGCATCTCTTCGCTATATTATAATTTATATCATCAGTGAACAACAGCTGACTGGCCTGCGTGACCTTACAGAGACCTCTTGATGGACCACCCTGACCCTACCGAGACCCGTTAGCGGACCACCCTGACCCCACAGAGGACCACCGTGGCCGGTCAGAAGCCCGCAGGCGGTGCTGGCGGTAGACCACCCTGCGGCGACTGTCCGCGGCACGTGCCTTATCTCTGCTGCAGCGGCAGACAATGCAGGGGGCGGCGGCGGTGACGCGTGCTGTTCTCGACACGTGCTGCGGTGTCCGCCCACCCCACCCGGCACACTCCAATTACAGAGTACTGCGGCGCCCGACCCCGCCAGTATCGGCCATTGGTTCCGGTGTAGGCGGGAGGTGAGCCCCGCCGCCAGCCTGCCGTCGCCGCCCGCCGCCGCCCTGCCGCCGCGCCGTCCAGGGCATTGTCTGCCCGACTGGTGGCATGCCCGCAGGCGAAGCGGGCCGCCCGCCGCACGGGCGTCGTGCCCGCAGGGAAAACACTGTGCTTTGTGCGCCGCCGGCGATAGCGACAAATGGCGTGTGATTTGATCTCTCGGACTAGATGGCATGTCACGCTCATTCGTGGCGCATGTAGGAAAATAGGTGGCCGCTTTCAATACGTAGATCAGATGCAGAAAGCTGACATATCTGGCCCATTGTTGTAAGTATTGTATATGTTATTTTCTAGCGATTATCAGCAAATTGCATGCATTTCTATTTGAAAGGTTAATTGTGTTATTTATCTAGAGAGGTTAGTGTCCACTGACCAGAAACATTTAGGTTTACGTTATGCTTAACTTTAAGTTAAAATAGGTATGCAAGGGACTGTGCATTCTAGATCAGCTTCATGAAAGCCTGTGTCCAAAGTCCATGGTCCTTTTAAACCACTTGCCAACCACTATCTTTTTTTTATAACTATTTTAACCGACTCTGAAGCTTTACTGATGTCGAGGGTTGCTGAGGCTGAAGCACGAAAGCTGAGGGGTTTTCGAAGGTTGTAATACAAATGACATAAACCCTGCTCAAAGGAAGACGATTTTTGAAAGAAAGCGAGGAATGTACATGGAAATATTTATAATTATCTTTGTGATCCATCTCTTCAAATTGAGTAGCATAATTGGAGCACCTTTTACACAAATTGTAAAGCACTTGGCTGTCCGCCTTAGCACCCTTCAATCTACATTATCAACTTGTCCTTCGGCGTTCCGCTGCCTTGACAGCTAACAAGAGTGACTGGATACCAACAGGAGATTTCTGTCCAATTACTGTTGCTACTGCGATCCCAGCTGTCAGCCAGCGTGCTCCCGAACACCTGAAACATACATTGACGGCCATTAGCAGCAGAAAGCCAATAAACCAGTGGCTCTTATGCATGTCCATCTTGGCCTAATCCCCCTATCGCCTGACATCTGATATTTGACGTGTTTGGAGTGTCTATATGTCTTAATCCCGCTAGATTAGTCGGCTGGCCCATCTCAGCCGCGCCATTGTATTGAGGCGGCGGCGGTGCAGCGGCAGGCCGCGCCGACAGACTGACGCGCGCATATCAATGCTGCCTGCGAGGATATTCACTCCGCCGCTCGCGACACTGCCGCCGACAGCAGGCTGCTGCTTTAAATACTGGCCGGGACACCTCAGCGACCCGGCTCGCTTATGGACATTGCATGTGGGGAATCGCATTAGGACGCTGTCGGCCGCGATGTCCGCCGATCAGTATGCAGAGCGCGGCGGTGCGGCGGTGGTGGCGCGGCGGTGACCAGGGCGGCGCGGCTAGGTGGCGCGGCCGGGCGTCGCTCCGGCCAGGCCGAGGCCGCCACCCATCGCCGGCTGACACGTCGGCCTTGCCCGCCCTGCCGTCCGGCCGCCGGCCGCCCGCGCGGCGCGCCAGCTGTTTATGCTCGCTCCGTTTGCATATCTGAGAACATCGCGTCGCCCGGAGATGCGTATCTGGCGCAGGCATTCGACCCTATCCGCGGGCAGCCGGCTGTTTTTATAGGGCGGCTATCTGGCTGGATCTGTCTCACACTCGGCCGCGCGGCCGGCGGTCGGTCAAAAAATGCCGGCCGGCGCTGGCGACGGCAGCGCGGCTGGCGAGAGACGAGAGCTGCCAGTCTCACTCTCCGCGCCCATCAATGGATAACATCTACGCGCCGCGCTACGCTATATCTAGATAACCAGCTCGGGCTTTTTCCGACCTATCGGCGAGCTATTGGTGGCGGAGATAAGCTGGACTCAGTGCGGCGGCCATGAGGCGTGAACTGTAGCGGTTCCTGGGGACCGGACAGCCGGTGGAAGCTCTCCCTACGCCGGCCCAGCGGAGCGCCATTGTCGACCCGAGAGCGTCGCACCAGCGACCACTCAGCACCGGCTGCCGCAGAGGCCGGCGCCCACTCCAGATCGACGATAGAGGCCGCTGATAGAGCGGCGATTCTCCCTTTTACCCGAATTTCCCGCTGGGAACCGGCTCGGCTTTCGGGGAGCTTCTGTGTGATTTCGAACTGTTGCCGATGTTTGAAAAGAGTCGCTGCGGACGTGGTGCAGCCGGTTCAGGAGGACATGCTTGACACCAGGTGTTCGAGTTATTTTGTTTGGAAGCTGGATCTCAACGCAATAAAACCGTGCTATTGTCATTAAGTGACAATGGTGTTTCTATTGAGAAATAAATCGTGGAGAGAAATTCGTCTAAACATTTGTCCAAACATGCTGTCTGTATGCCTTCGCATAGGTTAAGTTAGATATGCTGATAACAAAAGTGTTGCCTTCGATAACAAGATTGTGCCCATGAAGTTGCAATATCAGGGGTAATCAATGTTAAGTTGCAATATAAGAACATTCGGCGATTATTTACGTGTTCTGGCGTACGAATTTACCCCTTGCATTTAGCTGACCGGTGATGTAGTTTCATTTTGAAGCGTTTTATTAGTCATATGCAAAGCTCATTTGTGCAAAAATCAGCATGTATATGCGTTGAGGCATGTGTTTTAGTGAGATGACATAACTGAAACACCAAATGAAAAGTCTGACATTTGACATTCTCACTACACAAATTCACGGATAATATGTGGCATTTATAGCGTTTTCGAGACAACAACGTTTGGCATGAGTGTCAGAAGAACTGAATTACGACAGAGGGGAAAATGTGTGCGCAATTAGTGTGACCAAAATCAATTAACATTTGTAGGCTCTCGCCCATTTGAAAACAAGCCAAATACCCCAACCGTATTAATTATATGTAGCAATGTATCGACATAGTTATCTCTATCAATTACCGCGTGTTCCTTTCAGAGGTATGTCGCCGCAGTTCAGAAGTACATTCCATCTGGTCTTCTGACACTTGTGGCGATTGCTATCGTTACTGGACGCTGTGCAGCGTGCACTCAGCGTTTTGCAGATGTAGCGTGGCATTTGCCGCACCTGGATTTCGGCGGCTGATTTTCGCAGAGATGCCAGTACGGCACTCCACTCCTTATTCATGGAATGCTGCACGAGCGAAGCCACCCCCGCGGCCAGTTGTCGGAAGGCCCAACTCCACGTGCCGACGACACATCACGCTCGCGCATAATATCGGAATGGAATGACCACCATCGTGACCAGTTGAAAACTCATCTGATGGAAATTACATTGGTGAAAGAAACGGCCACTCGGCTGACTGTGCTGGTGACTTCAAGCTATTGACACTATTTGCCTAAAGTGATGAAACTACAGGACGTTTTCAAAGAAACGTTACAAACTAATCGCCCCAAATACACAGAAAAAGCGTTCAACTACCAATTATTGCGTATATTTCCGATTGAATAACATTGTAACATTTTCATTGTTATCTCCTCCCTCACACCCTCGCCCCTTTGAATTTATTCAGGCGCCTCTCAAAGGTGACGCAATGTTCGTCCAGTCCAGACACTCCTTAGCTCTGCGGTAAACGTGCCGTGTTGCCCTGAGAACATCCGCCGTGTCCAGACTGCTGGCAAAGGAGTTGATGACCTCCTTTAGCTCTGTTAGTTTCTTGGCTTGCATTTCACGACTTCTGTAAGGGCCCCAAAACCAATAGTCAAGGCATGACAAGTCCGGAGATTTGGCCGGCCAGCCGATCGACGTCAGCCGGCTGATGACTCGTCCCTCGAATGTGTTTAGAAGCCAGTCTCTGGCTGGCTTGTGCGGCGGGGCCCCGTCTTGTTGGAACCAAATACCACATATGTCTCTCACTTGGGGCCACAAGACATCCTGGAGCATCTTGAGGTACACCTCGCTTGTCACTAGCTCCTTCCTTTCAGACCAGTACAGGAGAACCTTGCCGCGCATGACCGCTGCTCAGCACATCACCTTATTTGCACCTTGCTCCTTGCAATCGACGTCCACCTCCGGATCGCAGGGTGACCAGAAGCGATAGTTCTGCCCGTTTGCAGTCTGCTTTAGGACAAACCACTTTTCGTCAGCCCATATCACATCGTCAACGAAGTTTGCAGGCTGACCGAGGAGCCATTCACACCAGTCTTTCCTGTCCTTCTTTTGGTCGTCCGTCAATGAGAGGGTGTTCCTGACCTTGTATAGATACCAACCAAGCTTCTTTCGAAGAATCTTACAGACTGATGAGAAGTGCTGGTCTAAAGCTGATGCTATTGCTCTTACGGATACAGATTGTTTATTTGTATTGCACTCTGCCACAAACTGTCTGACCTTGGTGACCACCTCGTCACTGAGCGAGGGGTCTTCCTGGGGTGTTTCTGGGTGCGGTGGTTCCTGTCGAGATAAACCTATCGGTAAGAAGTTTGAATACCGTGTAGGGCGGAACATTGGCTGGGAGTATTATATACTTCCTTCGGAAGCTTCACCGTACCAGGATAATGCTCCTGGTGGCGCTGTATTGCAGAATTATCCAGGTCTCCTGTTCTGCCGTCAACGGCGATTTTTTCTCCTGTTTTTGCAGTCCGATGGCGGTATAGCCTGGCGTTCCTTGACCTTTGCATATTTTTGGGTGAAATTGCACACCATAAAATGTCTATGCATGTTTTATCTGCTGCGCGTTCGTAATCACGAGCATAAGTAATTTAGGGCACCCGCCAATCGCAAATCATAATGAACGGTTCTACAAAAACACCCTGTAGTTCAGACAAAACAGCAACCTGGAGTGACCACATCAGCACACTGCTTGGAAACTCAAAATACAACTACACCGCTGACAATTTTTGAACACATGTGGACATTTCAGAATGTCACGGCTGTTTTCTTGCGGTGCCCTCAGAGATGTCCATCTGCGGAGCGCTCCGTGGCCGAAGAGTCACGCGCTGTGACCGAAGAGTCACGCGCCGTGGCTCTTCGGTGGCTCTTCGTGACTCTTCATCGCGCCGTGTCTCTTCGGGCCTGGCTCCGGCTGCCGGTACCGACTCTGGCAGATCTCCCCGGACACGAGTCCGCTCTCTGTCCTCCTCTGTCTCTCCCGCGCCGTCATTGTCTCCGGCGGCCACCGGCGCCCGCTGCCATTTCACTTTTTCATCGCGACCCGACCGCGCCGTTCGGCCGGCATATTTTTTCTGGGCACGTTTATTTATTGGAAGGTCGTCCCGAGAGTCAGCCAGAATGGCCAGATAAGGATAAGATAAAACGACATCGTCGTAATCTGGAGAAATCTCGCGATAAAAACGCCCCCGTCGTCGGCGCCATGTTTGGGTTTCGGGACTATATTTCCATGCGGTCCGGACAGCGCGCGGTCCAGCAGTGCCGGCGGATAGATGGCGGCGAGGGATGGCGCGGCGCACAGTACCAGCGGCGAGGAATGGCGCGGAGTACGGTGACGTGCGGCGAAGGATGGCGCGGCCTCTAATAGCCTTATCTCGGCATCTGGCCGGACAGTGTCATCGCCGGCATCAGGCCCGGGGGCCGGTATTCACACCGGCCCGCACGGCCAGCACCAACACACCCGCCCACAGACGGACAGGGACAGACGGACGGACGGACGGACGGACGGACGGACGGTGTATTTTCAACCGTCTGTTGTATTTAAAACAAATTCAAAATAAATATATTTGGGATTAATGTTCGCCAGCAGGGCTTTATCAACTCTACAGAATACAATATTTTCCAAACAAACATGTTTGTCATTTAGACTGACAACTAAAATAGCATTTAAACAGCGCTTGCCTTTTTTCATCTATATTAACCGAATAACTGTAAATTATTACTTTCGCAAAATATTTGGTGTAATATAATTCCATAGTCCAATGATCTCGAAACACTATCAACCTCACCAATATCTGAATCTCTCAATGTGAGCAACGGGTCACATGAACATTTTAATTTGCCTGTAATACATATTGTTCATCCACAGCCCTAAGAAAATAAATAGTACCTATTGAAACATGCATTGCCGGTTGTTACTTTCGCAGTATGTTTTATATATTCACATCGCCTGTTTACAAGCCTTGCATGAAAACATGTAGCAAATCTAAATAAATATATTTGCTATTCTTCTCCTGCACAGGCAATGTAAGACCGGAGTTTCTTTGGCAACATTTAACCGTTCATAAATAGTTGAAATCCATATAAGCATCAACAGTCTGGAGACACAGTCCTTGGCATGTGACGTTTCATGACACATGACAGTTGGTCATGATTGAAGTTGCCTATGCTGCACATGACATTTGTTGTTTTTTTTATTTTAGGATCAAAAGCTCACAACTGAACTGATGTTGATTGATGTTGACGTGCAGATACATACATACGAGTACATGCATGATAAATGGTGTGCGATTATAATGCGAGTTACATGCAACTGTTGGGATCGTGCGCTTAAATGGCTCCTTGTCCATTCATTGAAATGCGCCTTAGTAACGTTCCTATAACGTTCCTATGTTAATTTAGCGTACACATAGTATACAAGCTTGACCAACTTAATATCACCAATATGCTATGAACTGCAAGATACTGCATATGCACTCAAGCCATTAGAATCGGAGTCAAACTCGTTACACTAATTACTCAACAGATACCACTGTGTGGTTTGTGGTTTAAGGTCGGCCCCCGGGTGCAGCTGAGCGCTGATAAACTGCGCCATCTTCTGCTGATGGATGCTCCGTCGCTGACGGCTGCCCGGTGATGGCCGGCGGATAACGCCACCGAAGGCTCGGCGTGTGGCGAGCCTCCATCCATTAACTAACGACAAGAGAAATCGTCTCCGACTCACATGTCACCAAAATGTGGGATGAGGCATGCCAGAAAACAGCTTTTGTTTTTCTTCTGTCCACCCATTTCTTTCCCACAAATAAGATAAAATCGCGCTGCTGTCGAGACGAGCGACCGGAGACGGAATGCGTCCCGCCGGCTGGCGACCGATGCCGAGATAACCGATTCATTAATGAACGGCGAGCGGCGTCAAAACAGAAAACATCCTGACGACCCGGGAGCGCCGCCGCTGCCGGGGCTGCTGGTGGCTAGTGGCTACCGTCCTCGGTCCCGTCCGGTCCCTTGCCGCCCCCCCCCCCCCCCGCCGGCCTGTCGCCCCGGCGTCCCCCCCCCCCTGGCGCTGGAGCTACACGCCACCCACCGGCCACGCCAGGCCATTGATATTTACGCACTGATTGGCCGATAAAGAGTTAATTGATGGAGTCAGGTCGGGGAGGGCGTGATGGGAGTTTCCCTCCCCGCTGCGTGTCCCGCCCACTCCCCTCCCTCCCTTCCAGACCCCCGCCACCCGGTCACTCAGTAAAATATGACATTAAACACGGGGAGGACAATGGACAGGGAGAGGTCGGGAGACGGCAGGTCCGAGCGCCGTCCGACAGAGGTCGCCTCTG
>JAXIVJ010019550.1:0-18841 GCA_036785665.1 Chirona hameri | reverse complement strand
AGAGAGAGAGAGAGAGAGAGAGAGAGAGGTATATATTTATCTACGTACACAGTACACAACACATACACATACACATACACATACACATACACATACACATACACATACACATACACATACACAATACACATACACATACACATACACATGACACCACACACCCACCCACACACCCCAGCACGACATACATAATTGGCGACACGTCTTTTTTATTGTTACATATACAGGATGGGCCATAAATAAGTACATACGTGATTCTTTCTATAGAATGTTATTTCCAAACGCCCAGCGATTAACGGAGCTATAATTATGCTCATAAAAGAATGGCAAAACTCATAAACATCGGTCAAGGCAGCGAAGTTAACTCTGACAGCCTCTTCAGGCTCGTTACAGAAGGTGCTCCAGATGGGCACCGCGGCGCTCCTTCACCAACGGCAGCCTGACGCCCTTCAGGTGGGCGATGGCCTTGTCGACGGTATCGGCAGGCATGCGGGCCACCTCTTCAACGATGGCGATCTTTAGTTCATCGGTCGTCGATGGCTTTTCTGCATTCACCCTATCCTTCAGGCACCCCCACATTAAAAAGTCCAGGGGGTTAAGATCAGTAGAGCGAGGAGCCCACGGGACGGACGTCTTCAGGCTGATGTGCCGATCGGGAAAGTGACTTTGTAGCCAGTCCAGGGACTCCCCGAGCAGTGTGTGGTGCCGCCCCGTCCTGTTGAAGCCACTCTTGGTTGCAGTCCTCGGGCCTCCCCTGAAGCTCCCTCCAGAACGGCTTCAGCGCTGTGTCGAAGTAGCGCGTCGTGTTGATGGTGGGCGCCACTCCGTCCTCATCTTCAAAAAAGAAGGGGCCGATGGTTCCATCGCCCTGTCGCATGGCCTTGTCGCATCCAAGTCACTTCACTGTGACCTTGGAGTGAAGAGATCGACTGAGCACCGCATCTGGTCGCTCTGTGCCTCAGTGTATGGCGTTGTGAGAGTTGACGTAGCCTTCTATTGTGTGTGCCTCATCACTGAACCACAGCTTGTCGAAGACCTCCGTGTTTAGGCGAACCATTCAGCCATAGTCAGCCGACGCTCCATGTCACATGGCGGTAGCTTATGACGGATTGAAAGATGATACGGATGTAGTCCCAGATTTTCCTTCATGATTCTTCGCAGAGTCGTCCTGCTCGGATTCAGCGACTGGGATCGATGCCGGGTGTACCTTTTTGGGCTCTGCTGGACAGAGGCTGCCACCCGTTGGACGTTAGCTTCCTGCCTGGTGGTTCGGACTCGTCCTGGCGGTTTTCTTTTTCCACTGACCCAAAGTTGCGAAACTTGCTGGCCCATTGATGAATCAGCTTGCATCCAGGGGCTAGTTGGAGTTTTCGATGGTTGAACTTGAATTTCTTTGGGTAATGTCGCCTGGTTTCCTCAAGAGATTTAGTCAAAATGTAGGTCTCAACACAAAATGCTTTCTCCTTGTTGGTCCACATTTGCTTTCAATGAGGTTTGTGGCATCTATCTTGCCACATTATGTGTTATCCGTCTGCAAAAAAAAAAATATTGATGCAGCACTAGCGGTTTAAGCGCACGAGGCGAAAATCGCAAGATACTTCTTTCCGGCCCACCCTGTACATGACTAGTCCACTGCCATAGTGGCGACAACTTGACCTGAACTGGACAATAACTTCACGTAAATTAATTCAGGTGGTAAAACTACTATCACTATCAAATTATACGTGGCAAATAACCCATAACACATGTGTTGCATGACTTTCGTAGATATTTTGCGCATAGTGAATTTCTGAAACCTGATCTTGACCTTGACCTTTACCAACAATCTTACTTTAGCCCATACGGGATGTGCATAATACCTTTGGCAGCACTTTGGGTGATCATGGTCGTAATCGATGACTTTTGCTGGAAAGTATGACACATAAACTAAAATACGTCGATTGTGACCTTTGCCCTGACCGTGACCTGACATTTGACCTTATTTTTATTTGTTAATCATGCCTTAGGTTCATCTCATTGATAGCTTTCGAATGCCGCCTTGCGCGTCTCGCTGCGATCATTGGTTCGGAAGATAACCAGGGGGCGTGTAACGCCCCACGCCCTCCCCCCCCCGCCCAGTCAATGACGTTCGGCTGAGGACCCCAGTCAATGCCGGGTTAAGCGTTAGAGCACGTTCACTTTTTGTATGTCAAGCATGACAAGCGACTGTTTACTGCAAGGATAATAATTGATTTAAAGGTTTTCTTAAGATTGATTATTACCTATATGTAATGATTAAAATACCAGTAAGGCGCCGTAGTTGGCGATGAACGAGCTAGCGCGAAGGAAATGTATGGGCAATTTCAACTCGATCGGGCAAGTAGTTTCTGAGATACAAAAAAGGGTGCGCACGTACGCACGTGCAGAGGCACCCACCTTTGACTTGTGGGAAAGTGGGGGCTGAGAGGTCCCTAAGCACACACGAAATTTGAACACAATCGACCTAGCCGTTCCAGAGATATAGAATAGGGGTGCGCACGTGCAGTCACCCCACCCCTGAGTTGTGTGAAAGTGGCGGCTGAGGGGTCCCTAACCACACACGAAATTTGCACATAATCTGCCCAGCCGTTGTGGAGTTATTGTGAGGAAAAAAAAACTTTTCAACACCCCTCACGCGGCACGCGCCACGCGCAGTGGTAGTCGCCCACATGAGTCGGCACTGGTCTCGAACAGGGTAGGTTAGATGGGGCTGCTCAGCAAAGAAGTCCGTCTGTCAATCGTACGTGCGGTTGAAGAGATATGAGCTTCTGAAAAGCGTCGGCACGGGCCGGGCCGGGTCGGACCGGGCCGCTCATAATCAGATTTTTCCCATACACCACGGAAGGACGATAATCCCACTGTTATATTCAACACGGAATGTCCGTATGTATGTACAGTCGGTCTCATAATGATCTTCCCTAGCTCTGGGTCTCCCACGGTAGGCAAAACGATAGCTGGCTGAATCCCGCACCGAGGCGGGGCCGGACCGGTTTGACAGCTCGCCCGGTGCCGGCCGATAGTTGGCGGAATCTGCACCGCTCCGTCCTGGTCTGAACCACACAGGCCGATTGGGGAATAACAATGGGCATGTGTGGCGAGGCTGTGTGGCGGACCGTGGCTGGAAATATACGCAGACCTAGAATGTCAAGTTAGCGACGATGTCTGTGATGACCAGTTTTAAGAAAACCATAGGTCTGTGAAGCATTGCTAAGTGTCATATTGATAGAATACTGCACGAGCTATACTTTAAGACGAATATTTGTATCTCAAGTTGAGCAATACTGTCGTCACAAATGCCTCGGAAATGGCTATCCGTCGTGTCGCTTGCGACGATTGAGAAATTTGCATTGCGCCAAAACAAATTGTCGATATTTTGACCTAATCTCAAGATCAAGGTCAAATTTAAACAAGTAGCCAGTCAGATGCTCTATCAGCTACACACCTGGCGATGCAACATAGACCTAAGGTTTTAAATACTGTCGTCGCAGATATCGTCGCTAACTTTATGGATATAAACCCGCCCGGGTGTGTTTGTGGAGCGTGAAGGACGGAGCGGCGTGATTCGAACATATCAGTGCGAGGCCCACTGCATTTGTCTGCTTTTCGTGTAGAATCATCAGGTGGACGTTTGCATTCGTAATTTTGGGGTTCTGCATTGCACATGATACAAGGCATGATTAAGAAAGGAATACACGTAAAAGCGCCTGGTACCGGCACGGTTCGAACCCACGACCAATCTACGAATACGCTAGGAGTAGACAGCTATACCGACTGAGCTACTTAGGCTGAGGCGATGAACACTGTTATTCAGTTTCCAATATTAGATCTCTGCCAGCTAAGGACATGCTACCTCTTGACCCTCGAGACAGACGGCCCTGACCACCACCCGGGTCGCGGCGCATTCCATTCCGACAACGTCCCGCACTCCCTCCCTCCCTCCCATTCCCCAGGTCACGCACCTGCCAGACAGCCACACTCGGTACCAACCTACGGTGGGGAAACCACCCTTTTGTGCCTATCGCGACCGTAGCGCCACGTGGTGGCAAGGGAAGATCATTATGAGACCGACTGTACAGTCGGTCTCATAATGATCCTCCCTTGCCACCACGTGGCGCTACGGTCGCGATAGGCACAACAAAGGAGGTTTCCCCGTCGTAGGTTGGTACCCATTGTGGCTGTCTGGCAGGTGCGTGACCTGGGGAGGGGAGGGAGGGAGGGAGTACGGGGCGTTGTCGGAATGGAATGCGCCGCGACCCGGGTGGTGGTCAGGGCCGTCTGTCTCGAGGGTCAATAAGTCGCCTGTCCTGAGCAGGCAGAGATCCAATATTGGACACTGAATAACAGTGTTCATCACATCAGCCCAAATACCTTATTCGGTAGGTATAGCTGTCTACTCCTAGCGTATTCGCAGATTGGTAGTGGGTTCGTGGTGGGTTCGAACCGTGCTGGCACCAGGTGCTTTCACGTGTATTTCTTGCTTAATCATGCCACGTGTCATGTGCAATGCAGAACCCCGAAATTACGAATGCAAACGTCCACCTGATGATTCTTCACGAAAAAGCAGACAAATGCAGTGGGCCTCGCACTGATATGTTCGCATCACGCCGCTCCGTCCTTCACGCTCCACAAATACACCCGGGCGGATTTATATCTATTAAGTTAGCGACGATATCTGCGACAGTATTTCAAACCTTAGGTCTATGAAGAATCGCCAGGTGTGCAGCTGATAGAGCATCTGACTGGCTACGTGTTTAAATTTGACCTTGAACTTGAGATCAGGTCAAAATATCGACACTTTATTTTTTGGCGCAATGCAAATTTCTCAATCGTCGCAAGCGACACGACGGATAGCCATTTCCGAGACATATGTGACGACGGTATCGGTCAACTTGAGATACAAATATTCGTCTTAAAGTATAGCCCGTACAGTTTTCTATCAATTGCACACTTAGCGATGCTTCACAGACCTATGGTTTTCTTAAAACTGGTGATCATAGACATCGTCGCTAACGCGACGGCGAAATTTTCACACATACATCAGATATTTGCGAACTTGGATTTTAGGCCGAATTCGGAGCGCGTGCAACGTCTGTGACGCACGTGGCGGCCGACTCATTTTTTGGGGCTTGCGACCGCCGCCGTCAGTGTTGCACGTACCGTCAGCTCAGAAAGCTGGCTGGATTTTTAGACGAATCTTCTACACATCTGACGCCTAAACAGCGCACAATTTGAGTCCTGGTTTGAATACGCAGTGTTCAGCGATGCAGGTTGTTGATAAACAGTGTTGTATATTTTTGGCTTCATGAAAAAACATACCCTCTTTGCTTTAGTGTAAGTCATGTACCTATGTTATGTATTTTGAAGTGCATTCTAATTTACGGGAAGATTGGAAAATGAAATGGACACAGAATATGGCAAGGAAAAGGACAAATATGTATGAGCTTCGGACCAAGAAAATAAGGGGATCAAATGGGTAGGTACTCGAGTTGTGATATACTAATGGTGTTTATATTTGTTGAATATTCTTATTACCAGGACTTCGTAACATCTAGCAAATGCGTTTTTTTAAGATGTCGTAGTGTGTGCAAGTAAGGAAGAGCTCAAATAATGCTGTTATCTCGAATCATTTTGACTAGAGGGTTGTGAACTATTAACCGCGAATTTTGAACATATTGCGCATCGCGCAACGCTGGCCATCTAGTAATAATAATGTTTAAATAATTTATAATTAATTAAGATTTTCCGGATTCTAATGATTATCCTTATTGAGAGAGGACACCTTTCGGGTGAACTGCATGTCTTCCAAGGATTCAATTATTTGTCTGTGAAGTAAAATTTATTTCAGGAAAGCAGTGCTGATGTATTTTCCAAAAGGACGTCTAACCACTCTGACCGAGACTAGTGAGCAAACTTTTCTCTCGTGCAATTGTATGATGTGTTACACCTATATTTTATATTTTATATAGTATTTCCCTTTTGGACAAGCTGCAATCAATCGTTCAAATACGTTCATACTGTTAATGACTGTAGGTTAGAGTGCCAACATACGTTGCAGTTGATGATGGTACAGCTGCAGGCCACGCATTGCGGAAACATTCACCAGTGGACGGTCTGGCGGGCGTTGAACTCGTGCAAACACACGACAGAATTTATTCGGTCAACAAAGTTTCAACAGAGACGTAGCCACCAGTTCCGGGTTATGCTTTGATCGCATTTTCTCCAAAGAGCTGAAGTAATGTTTGCAGACAAGTTTTTACTTGCAATTCAATGGGGAAATATTATAAAATATGTGGGAAATATAAAATATGTTGAAAATCATAAGTTTGCAGAAATATCACTATAGCCTATTGCCATAAAATGGTTATGTCATTGAATGCAAATTTGCAAAGCAATACAAAAAACCAGACTTGGGGTAAGTCTGCAACACGTTTTAGCTCGAGCCACCGTCCGACCTGACCATGCGTTGTTCGCTGATAGACAATCAGCCAGGGGTTAGAGGGCTCGTCGCCAAATGTGTACAATGTCGCTCGCAGATGCTCACACATTGCCTTCTATGTTGTCAGAGCAGCTGCTAATGTTACAAGTGCCCTTAGGTCATAATTAAGCCCGCTGTTGACTGGCGGGTTAAAAATACGACTGGCGGCCTTATGGAAAACGAACGACTGACACCCCATTTATGGCGTTTCACCTTTAACATGGGGTTCAAAACAGTGTTCGCCACGGGCCCACCAACTCCCAGCCCAGTCCGGCCCAGGCCCATGAACACCAAGCCCAGGCCCGGACCAGGCCCAGTTAAATTCATAATATTGAGGCCCAGACCCAGTCCGGCCCGTTCAGATTAAGCATATAATTATTTTCACAAAATTTGCAATCATTATCCTAGCATATTTACTTGTATACTATAAATGTGAAACAATGAACCAACTATGCTAACCAAAACAAACAAAAAAAGCCACAGCCACACCAAGAGTGTGTTGCTGTGTAAGTGAACTGCTGGCTAAAATATTTTTGAGGTCTGACCTGAGCTTGTGCGACGCGCGTATTACTTCAAAATTGTCCGGCCCAGGCCCATCCAGAGCCCAGTGATTTCCTTAAAGTTGAGGCTCGGCCCACGCCCAGCCCAGGCCCAAAACAGGCCCAGCCCATGGCCCATAGGGCCAACCCAGCCTATGGCGAACTCTGGTTCAAAAGTAGATAACAGAAATATGATCAAGGACGCCGCCACTTTCTGAAAGTTGGGGGGACGGAGGCATTCTGAGGTCGATTTTTCCATGCAACGTCTATAGGCGTAATGTTAAAATCCGAAGATGTTGGGCGACGCGTTCCCCCGCCCCCCCCCCCCCCCCCCCCACACACACACACACTTCCGACGCCCATGCATGTGATCAGGTTGATATTGGGACTCACAGCATCTGAGACTTAGGAATCGTCCGAAAGGATTCCGTTAAATGTTATGGGGGGGGGGGGGGGGGGAGTGAATCACTGAACAATGTTGTCAGAACTGACAGATTCTTCAATGGGACAAACTTTGCATAAGCTAGGACTGTTGGAAGTAGAGCTTAAGCGACTCAACCCCGTAACTGATCTCCAACAAGCGGTCTGATAAGGCTTTCTTAAAGTGCAAGGTGCTGACTGATGTAGTTTAGTGGTGGCGCGTGCTGTCATGGCGTGACTCCAAATTACTCTGACATATCTACTTCACAGCACGCAAGTGAGGTTTATTGGAATGTCTCGTTTTGTCATCTGTGCATACTCTTTTAGCAGCATAACTGCTATAGTTCTATATAAAATGCATACATTTCCCAAAGATTCACATGGTGAAACACTGCCTTTAAAGGGAATAGGTCACCTTGAAAGTTGTCTTGAATTTTGGTTATTGGTCAAGGTCATCCGAGGTCACGAGGTCAAACTGCAGATTACTGTCGTTAAGCGTTGTAACACATGCTTATTGGTTTGTTTTTTCGTCTAGAACGCGACAAATGACCTTAGAACATTGTTTGTTCCATATAAATAGAAGTAAAAAGCAAAAACGGTAATGCATTTTTTATGCATAGTAATGCGGTGAGAGTTGGTCGATATTTGGCATTTAAAGGTCATAAGTCGGTTATTTTGGAAGATATTGACTTCAAATTTGGTACACATATTCATCGAACATGTTTCGATCACATATATTCCGGTTTTTGGATAACTCTGATTTTGTTTGGTGAAAATATTGTAAAAAATATTGGATTTCTCAAAATTTTGAATACAAAACTCAAAATTCCGAGATAGCAGTGACTAGCCCAGCCAATTGTCAGTAATTTGATTTAAGACAATTGCATTTATCTCTAATATTGTACCTTTGACAGCGTTTTCCGAAAACCATTATTTTTTCAACAAAACCCGAAGAACATGACGTCACTCTGCCGTGATTCCCGGTTGACCTATCACAACCTATATTTTTTCCTTTTGCCAACATGTGTAGAATTGATGTGCGAGAAGGTACTGCAATATTGGTGACGATACTGGTGTTGGTTTAGGAGCTATTGCAAAATAACGAGAGGGGGAGTGGGGAAATAGCCCCCCCCCCAAGTAAGTCGCGGGTTAATGACAATTATGACGTCATGCATATGGTAGCTTGGATATGGAAACTATTGCACACAATAACGACGGACTTTAGGAATATATACGCAGGCTGCTTGTAACGTAAACAACCGTTGTGAGGACCCGAAACAGCGTCTTCTAAAAGGGGCCCACTTGTCCTGTGTCGAAATTACTTAGCGTAGCGAGGTAATTATTTCACCATAACCCGTTTTTCGATCTGCTCTACAAATCTGCTATCAGTTAAAAACCCCAGGTTAAAGGTGAACTACTCCCTTTAACTGCAGCCAGATCACCGCTTCTTTGGATTATAAATCAGGCAACAATTATATTTGCAAGCACTTCGTATAGCAAAAATCCAATCAAGTATGCATGTCCATCTTGATTATGGAATTCGGCATTCAAACCCGGTGCGACCAACGAACATTACATAACAACCTCTGCATGATTACTTTTAACCTTTAAATGGCAAAAAGTCGTCTGCGCAACGGCAAGCTAATGCACATACCCATACATCTCTGTATAGCTTCCATTCACTTTGATGACTATAGTCATACGGAGTTATCGCTAACACTATTTAACTTAAATTGTATTTGTAGGTATACGAACACAATAATGGGACGTGCATTGTAATATATGACCATTACGAGCTATGCAAATAAAGCAAGCAATCAGTGAAGTAGCTCCTGCGAGCCTTTACATATATGTTGCAGGGCAGACAAATATAGTTAATTGCATGCATTAAAATGAGAAGCAGTCTGTGCAAACTGTGTCATTCTTAAAATGTGAACAGGAAATATCAAAGGATTAAAGGGAATGTTTTACCTTTATATTGGTTTTAAACTGAGATAGCCATTATCTTTGGCCGTTATTGAAATGTCGAAAATACTAAGGTCATTTTCCCCAAAACTTAACCATTTTTAAGCAATTAAATTTATAATTTGCAAAATGTGGTCTAGGCTAGTGCCGCCGCTGATTGGCTGACAGCCACTTCAAGATTGTTGGTCCTGGAAGTCAGACGACCTGTATTTCTCGGACCTTGGCGAGTACGATGTAAACAACGGTCACAACGCGATAGGTTGCGGTCTAAGTTATGGTTTTTCGCGTTGTTTGAAGTCTCAGTTATGGATTGATTGTTTAAAAGAAAACAAATATTGAGCTATCACAATGCCTCGCACTCGTCATTGTGTTTTGTGCGGGAGGGGACACAACACAGTTCCACAATGTTTGTATTTAAGACGCCAGAACTGTCTGGAAACGATTGTGCCATATATTGGCAGCTAAAGGTTTTCTCTATAGCTCAATAATGACGTAATCATCCCAAATGTAAAAACTTAATTTGAAGAAAGTTAAGTGACTTTTCGAGAGATACAAAATATCACCATCGTTTTCAGCAGCACTTACCTCATTTTTTCGACTACAAGTAGCATATATTTGACAACTTTCAGAAAGGTGAAACATTTCCTTTAATATCCATTGCCGTGATTGCCAAACACGCAATGTAGCTTGACCAAACATACTTCAAGCAGACACAGCATACTTCAAGCAGACAAGTAGCAAGGATTTCGTCAAAGGGGGGGGGGGGTCACCTCGAAAGGGCCCCCTTCCCAAGCGTTGAAAGGACCCTCTTCCCAAGCGTTGAAAGGGTCAAACAAAACGGATGAAAAGGCACGTTACAAGGATGGAAAATGCAGTATGACAGGTATGACATGGGCCATACCAACTTTTAGGAGCTGGAGTTAGAAAACTGCCATATCAACTTTGGAACCAGCGACACCAATTTGGAATCAGCTATACCGAATATTTTTTAAGCTCAAGACCTGTAACTCTTAAACAAATTGCGCCGCGGAGCGGCACGAATTTGTTTAGTCTTATGCCCTGGATATGCTTTCTCATCAATGCAATGCGCGTATGGTGATGACTTCTAAAAATGCTATTGTGTGTTTAAAAGTGCGGTAAAAGGTGCTAAAGTAAACTACTGTGTCCAATTATATAGGAAAGTAACAACGTAACATAAATGCGCCGAGAAACGGGCCGATTTTGTTTTTCTTACCCACATATAATTTAATTTGTATTTAAATTGCGCCGCGGAGCGGCGCAAAAATTTGGAGTTTTATTCCCCGGACAACTGCATTCTTACTGTTGAAAGGCCCAGGGTACCTTCAGATCGTCTAGGGGTCCCTCTGACCTTTTCAACGCCCTTTCGACCTGTTCAGGGACTCATCTGGGATCCACGAAAAGACATGATGTGGAGTGGGTGATATATATTAAATACAAAGATGGCTTACTCTACAAGAAAAAAGAAAACCGGAGCTTTCGGGTATATTGTAACACGCTGACGAAGGGTGTTACAATATACCCGAAAGCTCCGCTTTTCATATTTGTATTGTGGAGTAAGTCCTCTTTGTATTTAATCTTCATCTGGGATCTCTACGTGCTTTGGGCCCTTCCAGTCTGACTGCAGGGGCTCCTCTGACCTTCCAAGAAGCCCCTCTCGTGTGTCAAGGGGCCCATTCAGCCTGTTCAGAGGTCCTTCCTACCTGGCCAGGGACCGCATTGGCTGCCTTGTCGCCCCGCCGACATGCTCAGGGACCCTCCAGTCTAGCTAGGAACTCATCCGGCATGTTCAAGGGCTCTTCCGACCGGCTCAGGGACCCTTTCGGTCTAGCCAGGGCCCCTTTGACTTTCCCAGGAGCCCCCCCCCCCCGATCTGCCCAGCGACTCTTCTGGTCGGACTGCGCTTGCTGCTTTGCTGCCCTGCCGACATGCTCAAGGGGCCCTCCGACCTGCCTTGGGGCCCCTCCGTGCTGGCTAGGGGCCAATTCGGCATGTTTAGGGGCCCTTCCTACCCGCCCAGGGGTCCTTTCGGTCTGGTCAGGGGCCCATCCGATCTGCACAGGGGCCCTTTTAACTTTCTAGGAGCCCTCTGGTCTCTCCAGGGGCGCTCCATCCTTCTAAGGGTTCCTTCCGACCTGGCAAGGGACTGTGCTGGCTGCTTTGTCGCCTTGCAACATGCTCCGAGGGCCCTCCGACCTTCCCTGGAGTCCCTCCGTGCTGATTAGGGGCCCATTCGGCATGTTCAGGGGCCCTTCTGACCCACCTAAGTGCCCTTTCGGTCTGGTCAGGGGCTCCTCTGACCTGCACAGGGGCTCTTTAACTTCTCAGGGGCCCTCTGGTCTGTCCAGGGACCCTCCGACCTGCTCAGGGGCCCTTATGACCTGGCAAGGGACTGCGCTGGCCGCTTTGTCGCCCTGCCGACATGCTCAGAGACCTTTCGACCTGCCCACTGCCTAGGGGCCCCGCTGTGCTGGCTAGGGGCCCATTCGACGTGTTCAGGGGGCTCTCTGACTCGCTCAGGGGCCCTTTCGGTCTGGCCAGGTGCCCTTCTGACATGCACAGGGCTCTTTTGAACGTCCAAGGAGCCCTCTGGTCTTTCAGAGAAAGCCCTGGTGGCCCTAAAGGGCCTTTGAAGTGCACTAAACTCTCTAAAGACCACGCTTCGCGTGGTAAAAAGCCCATGATACCGCGTTTCGCGCGGTCTCGTCGGCCCTTTTCGGCGCGCTGCGCGCGCCTAAAAGGGCCCTCCTAGCCTCCAGGAGGGGGAGGGGGCACCCCCCTTGGCTACGTGCCCTGCTTCAAGTCAAATAAATTTATCGAAGCGGTATCGCAGACGGTTTCAGAACGTGCCTTTAGCTGTTGACTGCTGGCATCAGTGACACTCCTATCTCTCAGCCGTCGCTGAAAACCGTGGGAACACGACTGCCCTATTTACGAAGACGTCGCTGTCATTGGCACTGGCGGTGACTGAGTCGCGGTGGTCGTCACTGTCACTCTCCGCTGTTGACATTGTAATTTGGGCGGATTAATTGTGCCGTAGATGCGGCACTTCTAAACTTTCAGGCAGTTGACGGCAAACCACACTCCAAACAATCGTCGATGTTTCGTAATGATAGCCAAGGACGCTTGGCAACTGCAGTTACTGCAGCAGCAGCAGCAGCAGCAGCAGCGGCAGCAGCAGCGATGTGTCGACGGAGGACTGTGTCCAGGAGCGAACGGCTTATATTATGTCTGGCCTCATGTTAACACACCGAGTGCTACCAATGTTCAGCACCGTGCAAACGCGGTCTGCTCTGCCCGGGTCTGTCGTCACCCCGCATCCTGTGATGTCCTCCGTCAGTCCCGTCCTGTCCTCCGTCCGTCCTGTCCTCCGTCAGTCCCGTCCTGTCCTCCGTCAGTCCCGTCCTGTCCTCCGTCAGTCCCGTCCTGTCCTCCGTCAGTTTCGTCCTGTCCTCCGTCAGTTCCGTCCTGTCCTCCGTCAGTCCCGTCCTGTCCTCAGTCAGTTATGTCCTGTCCTCCGTCAGTTCCGTCCTGTCCTCCGTCAGTCCCGTCATGTCCTCCGTCAGTCCCGTCCTGTCCTCCGTCAGTTCTGTCCTGTCCTCCGTCAGTTCCGTCCTGTCCTCCGTCAGTCCCGTCCTGTCCTCCGTCAGTTCTGTCCTGTCCTCCGTCAGTTCCGTCCTGTCCTCCGTCAGTCCCGTCATGTCCTCCGTCAGTCTCGTCCTGTCCTCCGTCAGTCCTCCGTCAGTTCCGTCCTGTCCTTCGTCAGTTCCGTCCTGTCCTCCGCCAGTTCCGTCATGTCCTCCGTCAGTTCCGTCCTGTCCTCCGTCAGTCCCGTCCTGTCCTCCGTCAGTTCTGTCCTGTCATCCGTCAGTTCCGTCCTGTCCTCCGTCAGTCCCGTCCTGTCCTCCGTCAGTCCTCCGTCAGTTTCGTCCTGTCCTTCGTCAGTTCCGTCCTGTCCTCCGTCAGTTCCGTACTGTCCTCCGTCAGTCTCGTCCTGTCCTCCGTCAGTTCCGTCCTGTCCTCCGTCAGTCCCGTCCTGTCCTCCGTCAGTTCCGTCCTGCCCTCCGTCAGTTCCGCCCTGTCCTCCGTCAGTCCCGTCCTGCCCTCCGTCAGTCCTCCGTCAGTTCTGTCCTGTCCTCCGTCAGTCCCGTCCTGTCCTCCGTCAGTTCTGTCCTGTCCTCCGTCAGTCCCGTCCTGTCCTCCGTCAGTTTCGTCCTGTCCTCCGTCAGTCCCGTCCTGTCCTCCGTCAGTTCCGTCCTGTCCTCCGTCAGTTCCGTCCTGTCCTCCGTCAGTTCTGTCCTGCCCTCCGTCAGTTCCGTCCTGTCCTCCGTCAGTCCGTCCTGTCCTCCGTCAGTTCCGTCCTGTCCTCCGTCAGTCCCGTCCTGTCCTCCGTCAGTTCCGTCCTGTCCTCCGTAAGTCCCGTCCTGTCCTCCGTCAGTTCCGTCCTGTCCTCCGTCAGTTCCGTCCTGTCCTCCGTCAGTTCCGTCCTGTCTTCCGTCAGTTCCGTCCTGTCCTCCGTCAGTCCCGTCCTGTCCTCCGTCAGTTTCGTCCTGTCCTCCGTCAGTTTCGCCCTGTCCTCCGTCAGTTTCGTCCTGTCTTCCGTCAGTTCCGTCCTGTCCTCCGTCAGTTCCGTCCTGTCCTCCGTCAGTTCCGTCCTGTCCTCCGTCAGTTCCGTCCTGTCCTCCGTCAGTCCCGTCCTGTCCTCCGTCAATCCCGTCCTGTTCTCCTTCAGTCCGTCCTGTCCTCCGTCAGTCCCGTCCTGTCCTCCGTCAGTCCCGTCCTGTCCTCCGTCAGTTCCGTCCTGTCCTCCGTCAGTCCCGTCCTGTCCTCCGTCAGTTCTGTCCTGTCCTCCGTCAGTCCCGTCCTGTCCTGCGTCAGTCCCGTCCTGTTCTCCTTCAGTTCGTCCTGTTCTCCTTCAGTCAGTCTGCCCTTACCCTTTGTCATTTCGATAAAGCAAAATGAAATAAAATAATGCATTTTTTATAGCGTAAGCAAATATGTTTCCCAAATGAAGCAGCTAAGCTTTACCCCTTGTGTCTGTCTCCAAACGACCACGTGTGATCACGTGATCTGCAGGGCCGTATCGGAAGACACACTGATCGATCGGCCGCCAGCAGCGGTTAGTGCCCAGGCGTTTGTGGAGGCGAGCGATTGGTCCTCGGGAGACCTGACAAACACAAATCATATCAGGCTCCAGTGGTATTTCGATACCGAGTAATTCCTCGTACGTTCCCCCCCCCCCCCCCGACGATAAGTTGGTGTGAGGGAAATGACATTGCAGTGCACTACCGCTTACTGGGGGAAGCGACGGGGGAAGCGACGGTATGTAGGACAACCGTCATTGCACTCGTGTCTTGCTTGAAATGATTTATTTCTGTTTAGTTCCTCGGACTGTTTTTTTGTTGTCTTTCTGAGAGAATAAACTAATGTCTCATTTCCCTCATATTTGTCTTGCTCATCATATGCACGTCTTTTCTTCTTTAAAATCTAACCTAGGATAGCAGACAGGATACATAATAGACAGGATCTCTGACTTCCACTGACTCTTCAGTCTCGCCTTCCAGACAGGATACATAGACAGGATCTCTGACTTCCACTGACTCTTCAGTCTCGCCTTCCAGACAGGATACATAGACAGGATCTCTGACTTCCACTGACTCTTCAGTCTCGCCTTCCAGACAGGATACATAGACAGGATCTCTGACTTCCACTGACTCTTCAGTCTCGCCTTCCCTAAAAAAATCCGCACCTTTTGTCTTTTGACCCCCGCCCCATGCCTCTGTTCTCTCTCGAACACCCCTTAACGTTTCTTCTCGGCAACTTCACCGCGCCGGCCATCTCTCCTGACACTGACCAACGCCTCCCCGGGCGCGCCACAATTGGCTCTGAAGCGCCGCGGTCGCCGCAGTCCGCCGATCGTCGCCGTAAACTGTCACGTGACCACGCGTCCCGCACGCAACCGCCGCCGACATAGCGACTAAACAAACAGCTCGAGAGACGCAGACAGCTCGTTCTCGCCCGCGTCCGACGCGCCTCGGGGGTCGCACCGAGTGTTCCAGCCGCGACACCCGAGGCTGGGGGATGGGGAGGGGGAGGGGGCGTGAGAGGGAGGGTGATGCGCGTGACGGGGAACGACAGGCGTGATTTTCAGACAATGTGCGTGTGGGAGGAAGTGGGTGAGGGCTGGTCACTCTGGGTCGAACTAGGTCGAATGAAGACGATGGACGAAGTTGATTGCTTCTATTCAATATTAGTTGATCACAGATTGATGCATTTGGCCAAGGACGAACTGATGAAACACGTGTAGGAAGCTGTTAAGACGATTCATTCATGCTGATCTCGTGCTAATGATCGGAATAAGAGCAATCGTGGACAGGTGCTGCGAATCATTAACCAAATAACCAATGACGTGACCCGACTGCGAATCTAAGCAACGTTCCAGCATGCTCGGTTATGAATACCAAACTAATGTAATATAATGCAATTACGGAAGTGTTCCCTGATCCACGCCGGTTTTAGTCATTGCAGTGGAAGTTAGGCGGGGGTAAAGTTCCTGAAATTACATCTGAAAAGCATCCCGAGAGACACAGAACGAAGGCAAATAAACGAGCGAAATAATGATACGGAGATTATACAACCGACTTGCTTCGTGCTGCGCCAAAGTCTTGTAAGTACATCGATCCCTGTAGGGAAGCATGACAGGAATTAAGACACTAATCGACATCAACCCGCGAGAAGGGTCTCTGGTGGCCACGCCTCATTATCTTCAGCACGAAACTGTTCGGCGTGAGCTGTCGGCCGACTGACATTCCAATCGGTAGCGGACGACTGAAGCGGTGTCTCTGAGCTGTGCACGCCCGCGTCTGGGCGACATCCCTCCGCACTTACTGCAGTCACACCGCAGCGGCCAGGCCCCGGCACACGTCAGTGAGACGGGGACGCGATCCGAACACGTCAGTGAGACGGGGGCGCGATCCGGACGCGACGTAGGCCGGCCAGTGACGTCCAGAGGCCAGCAGCGATTCAAACAGCCGGTAATGAAGTCAGCGGGGCGCGATGCGATTGACAGGGGCGCCAGCGAGCCGCCGACGGGTGCCGGCGGGGTCATGTCGCTGTGCAGGACGTGACGTCACGGTGGCGTGGTGACGTGACGTCATCGTGTCAGACGGGCCAGGTCAGGAGGCGTTAGAGTTAGCGAGGTATGTCAGGTATGACATGGGAGCTCCAGTTGTGTCAAACTGACACTCAGAGCCAGCATCAGAGAATGTGTTATGTCGTTTTGACGTAGGTAACATAACCTCACATCGCATAACATTACACGTTCTTCAAGACGTTTTAATGTCAAGAAGCTCTAGACCGCATCTCCTTCTGCGGATAAAATACACAGCACCCGTATGTGATGACTGCCGTCAACTCGGGCTGAAAATTATTTCCAGAATGACCCAAAGTCCGGAGAAGCCTCAGCGTGATATCACACAGCACAGCTTCGATTGGACTGACATCACACGACACAGGTCAGAACGGAATGTGTTCACACAACACATGCCGTCACCGTGACGTTTGTGTCAGATCTGCTCTGCTCGGTCGCTCGGTCCGGGGCCGGCCTGTATCAGCACTCAGTCGGACCTGCGTATGTCGTGCACCGTGTCTGTCCGCCGCTGCTATCTCAGGATGACCTCACAGGCCGGGGAGGCCGGACAGGGCTGGAGTTTAGAATAGGGAGGCGGGACAGGGGCTACATGACGGGAAGACGGGACAAGAGCTGGAGTTTAGAATAGGGAGGCGGGACAGGGGCTGGAGCTAGAGTACGGGAAGACGGGACAAGAGCTGGAGTTCAGAATAGGGAGGCGGGGCAGGGGCTGGAGTTTAGAATAGGGAGGCGGGACAGGAGCTGGAGCTACAGGACGGGAAGGCCGGGCAGGGGCTGGAGTTTAGAATAGGGAGGCGGGACAGGAGCTGGAGTTTAGAATAGGGAGGCGGGACAGGAGCTGGAGCTACAGGACGGGAAGGCCGGGCAGGGGCTGGAGTTTAGAATAGGGAGGCGGGACAGGAGCTGGAGTTTAGAATAGGGAGGCGGGACAGGGGTTGGAGCTACAGGACGGGGAGGCGGGACAGGAGCGGGAGTTCAGAATAGGGAGACGGGACAGGAGCTGGAGCTACAGGACGGGGAGACGGGACAGGGGCTGGAGCTACAGGACGGGAAGGCGGGACAAGAGCTGGAGCTACAGGACGGGAAGGCGGGGCAGGGGCTGGAGCTACAGGACGGGAAGGCGGGACAAGAGCTGGAGCTACAGGACGGGAAGGCGGGGTAGGGGCTGAAGCTACAGGACGGGAAGGCGGGGCAGGGGCTGGAGCTACAGGACGGGAAGGCGGGACAATAGCTGGAGCTACAGGATGGGAAGGCGGGACAGAGGCTGGAGCTTCAGGACGGGAAGGCGGGGCAAGGGCTGGAGCTACAGGACGGGGAGGCGGGACAAGAGCTGGAGTTCAGAATAGGTAGGCGGTACAGAGGCTGGAGCTACAGGACGGGACCGCATGGAAGTGCACTCATGGCACGTACGTAGTGTTCACTGACACTACATAGCACAGTGTCAATATGTAAGGCGATGTGCGGGGCGTAGGGATAATACTGACCAGACGGCTGGAGTCATTTCCTTTATGTGAGCGCATTGAGAGCGACGCTGAGTCGATTTCACTGCCCCCGACCACGGTCCGTCTGCTATGTATCGAAGACATAACATCGGACAGATCAATAAATAGGCCGTTATTGTGAGTCGAGTTTGGACATTATTAACCTCTAGTGCGCTTCAAATGGACGTGCACACAGCGATTAGCACAGTCCGCGCAATGAATTGGGGAAAATTCGAGTTTATTTGCAAAGGAACGGCCCGAATTGGTTTGGCGTAATTCGTGACATGACTGAGGGTCGGTCTTTTGGTGAATCACCTGCAGTCATGGCTGGACGACCGAACGGATGCTCCTCCCCTCCCCCCCCCCCCCTCCTCCGCCCCTCCGGACTGTCTAGTGTCTATGGACCTTGGACCGAGCCTGACGGGCACAGGAACAGAAACTGGGTGTGTGCGTGTCCCACCGGACGTCTGCAACAATATACAGGACGGCAAAGTCAAACACGGCCTGCCTTGTGATTGATGCCACACATCAGCGCGGCCAATATGCAGGTGGTCTTTTATGGTGCCGGCCCACCAAGAAATAGCATGACCATTTTTCACGCATAGATAAATACACTTCAGATGGGCTCGAACGGACCACCAGGGCGGGAGAAGAGAGGAGAGAGAGCACGTTTCTGAAATATTTTAAATGTTCCTGTTTGATTCACGGGTGGGGTGTCCTATTCAAATGGTGGGGCCACTGCCCCACCAACTTTGTGTTTTGCCCCACCAACTTT
>JAXIVJ010019549.1:5000-18841 GCA_036785665.1 Chirona hameri | reverse complement strand
ATCGGTTTACGGTGATTGCAACAAGTGCAAATTAGTTGATGTTAATGAAATATCATAAAAATTGCATGGCAGAGGCGGTTTCAGGGCTTGAAAAAGGAGGGGGGGTGGGGTTCCAAGAAGTATTCAATGCTTGGCGGGAAGCCAATAGATCAATGTAAGGAGCATTTATAACTATCAAGATGTAAAAGATAGCTTCTCCTTCCTTTATTTTAATAATTTATTACATATAGAAATGCAGGGGCGTGTTCAGGCACATGAAAAGGGGGTCACTGGCATGGTGATGACGACATGCCAGCGATTACGGCGCAATAGACGGTTAACTTATAATGATATATGCACATATGAGGTTAGGAGAGTGAATATTTTTTTCAGGCGCGCGCTCAGGCATGGAAGAAAGGGGGTCATACTTTTGCCAGGAAACTAAGAGGCATGGGCATACAATGACATAACATACTGCAGTTTTCGGATAAAACACGCACCACAGGGTATTCTACGAACGATTATGAGATAATAGGCGAGTCCAGGTAGGGTTAAAAGACGGGAGGTAAGCAATGTGAATTGAAGTTGTAAGTGACATAGTCACTGTTGACTAGTTAGTATCATACTAGCGGATAATATACTTATCAAAAGGTCTTGCGCCTCACCAGTTTTGATCCTGGATGCGCCTATGATGAAATACAATATGCAAAAAGGAACTATCTACGATCAGTAACTTATGCATAGTGCTGGGTAGCAACATGCCTGCGGTAATATTTTTTTTCCTATTTGACCTCCCTTTTTCGCTAACCTGGTACCACCTATGGCAAAACAAAAAGATTTATAACTGTTTTCTCATGTCACAATCACATACCATTTCATTTATCAAAACAACAACATATAAAAATAGTTTAATTCCACATTTACTTCACCCCCAAATTGAGTGACCTGCACACGCCTAAGATTTTTGCATTTTAAAAAGTCATCGCTATATATCAATCTCCAATTCAATCTCTATCGATTCCCATTAGTTGTGTTAAAATCAGTTGATAAACATGACAGCTGTGTTGGATCACATATACCACTACAATGTGTAGTTTATGCCCCCCTGTTGCCCCCCTATCAATAATTTCGATTTTGTTAGGTTTTAGAAATGTAGAACGTGGTGAGGGGAACTCAACGCCGTTTCACTTTTGAAAATCGGACGGGTAGATCTCGAGATCTCTGGGGGGGGGGGGGGGGGGGGTGGGGCGGGATCCGCCCCCCCCCCCCCTGTTACAAATAGGGGTAGCCAGGAACCTGTTACAAATAGGGTTAACACAACTGAATATCTCACTGGACATACATATAGGCTAGGAATATCTTTATTAAAATAAGAAATGCAACCAGAGATAAAACGTTACCTTCAGCGAAAGTATATATGAATGTATTTGTGTAAAATATTCAACGAAGGATTTGGCATGAAACTCCTCGTACCACAACTGGTATCACTGTCCCGGTTGGATGTGCTAAAAATGGCTGAATGTGAATGCGTATGAGGTTCGAATTTCACTATTTCCATATGTTTGGTGACGGTTGGTGTTAATCGGTAAAGCGCACAAACAAGATGCATGCTGATCCAGTGGCAGCTGGCAAGGATGTGATAGGATCGTCGAAAGCAAAATGTGGAAAAAACGAGAAAGTGCACATTTCCAGCTTATAACATCAATTTATAACATGCTGGTAGGGTAAATACCCAGGACGACTTGGGATGAGAGGACGGAGTAGGTTGAAGGGCGCGGGTCACACAATATCAGAGCTCGGCTACAGGTATATCAGAGCAGCTGCTCTGTGCCACGGCCGGCGGTCATGCACGTGTCCGCATGCTGTGGAGAACCAAAGCGTAACGAATGAGGGTATTACAAATTCATCTTTGGATACGGCTCTTCAGCAGCCGTTTGATTATCCTACTGACAATGGTAACACAAAACATTCTTGCGGAGTTGTATACAACGTGCTCGTACTGAAAGGAAATATCTATATATGGAAAGGATGGGAGGTCAAGACAAAGTCAGATAGCAATACACACCCTAAGAGATGCAGTAAATCTATACCTGCGTACGAAAAATATAACGACAATGACAACGGAGGTGTAGCAATGGTGCGTAGGCTCGCAATCCGAATACATTGCCTTTATCAGGATATTTCAGCCAGCAGCGAATAGAGTAAATGCCAGCGTTGATAAGAGCGAAACGTCACCAATTGCAACTCGGTACACTACATCTCTTGAATGCTGCTGCACGTAGTCTGGACCATATTTTTTCCAGATTTCCTGGATCTTTACTGACCATGTACCGACAACAGTTGGACGGATACATCAGGCAGAGATTGTCACAAGGTATCGCAAATATTAGCAGCTTTCCAAACCATAATGTAACAGACCTATTCAGTCGCTCGGCTTTACTTCGTTATTAATTATACAAAAATGGTATGTGCAATGTTTTAATTAAAGCAAATTGTAGTTGCCAAAAACAGCTAAAATGAATTTTGGAAATATAAAATGGCAAATTGTACTCGAACTTTGAGGCGGGGAAACATAATTTTGCCCCCTACTTTTCCTGGGGGGGGGGGAGCAATTACACATCCCCCCTGGTTCCTCCTCTGGGCACGTTTCGGGACACCCGTCTTTCCATGTAGTTGGCCAAAGTCTCTGCCGTCGTTGGCCTCATGTCTGCACCATGCCCCCAACTCGGCTACAGGGCTCATGACACCGGCTGACACGGGCGTGACACACCCAGCTCGGCTACAGGGCTCATGACACCGGTGACACACCCAGCTCGGCTACAGGGCTCATGACACCGGCTGACACAGGAGTGACAAACCCAGCTCGGTTGCAGGGCTCATGACACCGGCTGACACACCCAGCTCGGATACAGGGCTCATGACACCGGCTGACACAGGAGTGACACACCCAGCTCGGTTGCAGGGCTCATGACACCGGCTGACACAACCAGCTCGGTTACAGGGCTCATGAAACCGGCTGACACACCCAGCTCGGCTACAGGACTCATGACACAGGCTGACTCACCCAGCTCGGCTACAGGGCTCATGACACCGGTGACAAACCCAGCTCGGCTACAGGGTTCATGACACCGGCTGACACACCCAGCTCGGATACAGGGCTCATGACACCGGCTGACACACCCAGCTCGGTTACAGGGCTCATGACACCGGTGACACAGGCGTGACACACCCAGCTCGGCCACAGGGCTCATGACACCGGCTGACACAGGCGTGACACACCCAGCTCGGCTACAGGGCTCATGACACCGGCTGACTCACCCAGCTCGGCTACAGGGCTCATGACACCGGCTGACACAGGCATGACACACCCAGCTCGGCTACAGGGCTCATGACACCGGTGACACACCCAGCTCGGCTACAGGGCTCATGACACAGGCGTGACACACCCATCTCGGCTACAGGGCTCATGACACGGGCTGACTCACCCAGCTCGGCTACAGGGCTCATGACACCGGTGGCAAACCCAGCTCGGCTACAGGGTTCATGACACCAGCTGACACACCCAGCTCGGCTACAGGGCTCATGACACCGGCTGACACACCCAGCTCCGTTACAGGGCTCATGACACCGGTGACACAGGCGTGACACACCCAGCTCAGCTACAGGGCTCATGACACCGGCTGACATGGGCGTGGCACACCCAGCTCGGCTACAGGGCTCATATCACCGGTGACAAACCCAGCTCGGCTACAGGGTTCATGACACCGGCTGACACACCCAGCTCGGCTACAGGGCTCATGACACCGGCTGACACACCCAGCTCGGTTACAGGGCTCATGACACCGGTGACACAGGCGTGACACACCCAGCTCAGCTACAGGGCTCATGACACCGGCTGACACGGGCGTGACACACCCAGCTCGGCTACAGGGCTCATGACACCGGCTGCCACAGGCGTGACACACCCAGCTCGGCTACAGGGCTCATGACACCGGCTGACTCACCCAGCTCGGCTACAGGGCTCATGACACCGGCTGACACACGCAGCTTGGCTACAGGGCTCATGACACCGGCTGACACACGCAGCTCGGCTACAGGGCCCATGACACCGGCTGACACACGCAGCTCGGCTACAGGGCTCATAACACCGGCTGACACACCCAGCTCGGCTACAGGGCTCATGACACCGGCTGACACACCCTGCTCGGATACAGGGCTCATGACACCGGTGTGACACACCCAGCTCGGCTACAGAGATCATGACACCGGCTGACACACCCAGCTCGGCTACAGGGCTCATGACACCGGCTGACACACCCAGCTCGGTTACAGGGCTCATGACACCGGTGACACAGGCGTGACACACCCAGCTCAGCTACAGGGCTCATGACACCGGCTGACAGGGGCGTGAAACACCCAGCTCGGCTACAGGGCTCATGACACCGGCTGACACAGGCGTGACACACCCAGCTCGGCTACAAGGCTCATGACACCGGTTGACACAGGCGTGACACACCCAGCTCGGCTACAGGGCTCATGACACCGGCTGACTCACCCAGCTCGGCTACAGGGCTCATGACACCGGTTTGACACACCCAGCTCGGCTACAGAGATCATGACACCGGCTGACACACCCAGCTCGGCTACAGGGCTCATGACACCGGCTGACACACCCAGCTCGGTTACAGGGCTCATGACACCGGTGACACAGGCGTGACACACCCAGCTCAGCTACAGGGCTCATGACACCGGCTGACACGGGCGTGGCACACCCATCTCGGCTACAGAGCTCATGACACCGGCTGACACAGGCGTGACACACCCAGCTCAGCTACAGGACTTATGACACCGGCTGACACGGGCGTGACACACCCAGCTCGGCTACAGGGCTCATGACACCCGTGACACACCCAGCTCGGCTACAGGGCTCATGACACAGGCGTGACACACCCATCTCGGCTACAGGGCTCATAACACAGGCTGACTCACCCAGCTCGGCTACAGGGCTCATGACACCGGCGACAAACCCAGCTCGGCTACAGGGTTCATGACACCGGCTGACAAACCCAGCTCGGCTACAGGGATCATGACACCGGCTGACACACCCAGCTCGGTTACAGGGCTCATGACACCGGTGACACAGGCGTGACACACCCATCTCAGCTACAGGGCTCATGACACCGGCTGACACGGGCGTGACACACCCAGCTCGGCTACAGGGCTCATGACACTGGCTGACACAGGCGTGACACACCCAGCTCGGCCACAGGGCTCATGACACCGGCTGACACAGGCGTGACACACCCAGCTCGGCTACAGGGCTCATGACACCGACTGACTCACCCAGCTCGGCTACAGGGCTCATGACACCGGCTGACACAGGCGTGACACGCACTGCTCGGCTACAGGGCTCATGGCACTGGTGACACACCCTGCTCGGCTACAGGGCTCATGACACCGGCTGACACACCCAGCTCAGCTACAGGGTTCATGACACAGGAGTGACACACCCAGCTCGGCTACAAGGCTCATGACACCGGCTGACACAGGCGTGACACACCCAGCTCGGCTACAGGGCTCATGACACCGGTGACACACCCAGCTCGGCTACAGGGCTGATGACACAGGCGTGACACACCCAGCTCGGCTACAGGGCTCATGACACCGGCTGACACACCCAGCTCGGCTACAGGGCTCATGACACCGGGGACACACCCATCTCAGCTACAGGGCTCATGACACAGGCGTGCCACACCCATCTCGGCTACAGGGCTCATGACACCGGCTGACACAGGCGTGACACACCTAGCTCGGCTACAGGGCTCATGACACCGGCTGATACATGCGTGACACACCCAGCTCGGCTACAGGGCTCATGACACCGGCTGACACAGGCGTGACACACCCAGCTCGGCTACAGGGCTCATGACACCGGGGACACACCCAGCTCAGCTACAGGGTGCATGACACAGGAGTGACACACCCAGCTCGGCTACAAGGCTCATGACACCGGCTGACACAGGCGTGACACACCCAGCTCGGCTACAGGGCTCATGACACCGGTGAAACACCCAGCTCAGGTTCAGGGCTCATGCCACCGGCTGACACACCCAGCTCGGCTACAGGGCTCATGACACCGGTGACACACCCAGCTCGGCTACAGGGATCATGACACCGGTGACACACCCAGCTCAGCTACAGGGCTAATGACACCGGCTGACACACCCAGCTCGGCTACAGGGATCATGACACCGGCTGACACAGGCGTGACACACCCAGCTCGGCTACAGGGCTCATGACACCGGCTGACACAGGCGTGACACACCCAGCTCGGCTACAGGGCTCATGACACCGGGGACACACCCAGCTCAGCTACAGGGTTCATGACACAGGAGTGACACACCCAGCTCGGCTACAAGGCTCATGACACCGGCTGACTCTGACGTGACACACCCAGCTCGGCTACAGGGCTCATGACACTTTCTGACACAGGCGTGACACACCCAGCTCGGCTACAGGGCTATGACACCGGCTGACACAGGCGTGACACACCCAGCTCGGCTACAGGGCTCATGACACCGGGGACACACCCAGCTCAGCTACAGGGTTCATGACACAGGAGTGACACACCCAGCTCGGCTACAAGCTCATGACACCGGCTGACTCTGACGTGACACACCCAGCTCGGCTACAGGGTTCATGCCACCGGCTGACTCACCCAGCTCGGCTACAGGGCTCATGACACCGGCTGACTCACCCAGCTCGGCTACAGGGCTCATGACACCGGCTGACACAGGAGTGACAAACCCAGCTCGGTTGCAGGGCTCATGACACCGGCTGACACACCCAGCTCGGCTACAGGGCTCATGACACCGGCTGACACACCCAGCTCGGCTACAGGGCTCAAGACACCGGCTGACACAGGCGTGACACACCCAGCTCGGCTACAGGGCTCATGACACCGGCTGACTCACCCAGCTCGGATACAGGGCTCATGACACCGGCTGACACAGGCGTGACACGCACTGCTCGGCTACAGGGCTCATGACACTGGTGACACACCCTGCTCGGCTACAGGGCTCATGACACCGGCTGACACACCCAGCTCAGCTACAGGGTTCATGACACATGAGTGACACACCCACCTCGGCTACAAGGCTCATGACGCCGGCTGACACAGGCGTGACACACCCAGCTCGGCTACAGGGCTCATGACACCGGTGACACACCCAGCTCAGCTACAGGGCTGATGACACAGGCGTGACACACCCAGCTCGGCTACAGGGCTCATGACACCGGCTGGGACACCCAGCTCGGTTACAGGGCTCATGACACCGGTGACACAGGCGTGACACACCCAGCTCAGCTACAGGGCTCATGACACCGGCTGACACAGGCGTGACACACCCAGCTCGGCTACAGGGCTCATGGCACCGGTGACACACCCTGCTCGGCTACAAGGATCATAACACAGGCGTGACACACCCAGCTCGGCTACAGGGCTCATGACACCGGCTGACACAGGCGTGACACACCCAGCTCGGCTACAGGGCTCATGACACTGGTGACACACCCTGCTCGGCTACAGGGTTGATGACACCGGCTTACACCGGCTGACTCACCCAGCTCGGCTATAGGGCTCATGACACAGTCGTCACACCCAGCTCGGCTACAGGGATCATGACACCGGCTGACTCACCCAGCTCGGCTACAGGGCTCATGACACCGGCTAACACACGCAGCTTGGCTACAGGGCTCATGACACCGGCTGACACACGCAGCTCGGCTACAGGGCCCATGACACCGGCTGACACACGCAGCTCGGCTACAGGGCTCATAACACCGGCTGACACACCCAGCTCGGCTACAGGGCTCATGACACCGGCTGACACACCCTGCTCGGCTACAGGGCTCATGACACCGGTGTGACACACCCAGCTCGGCTACAGAGATCATGACACCGGCTGACACACCCAGCTCGGCTACAGGGCTCATGACACCGGCTGACACACCCAGCTCGGTTACAGGGCTCATGACACCGGTGACACATGCGTGACACACCCAGCTCAGCTACAGGGCTCATGACACCGGCTGACACGGGCGTGAAACACCCAGCTCGGCTACAGGGCTCATGACACCGGCTGACACAGGCGTGACACACCCAGCTCGGCTACAAGGCTCATGACACCGGTTGACACAGGCGTGACACACCCAGCTCGGCTACAGGGCTCATGACACCGGCTGACTCACCCAGCTCGGCTACAGGGCTCATGACACCGGTGTGACACACCCAGCTCGGCTACAGAGATCATGACACCGGCTGACACACCCAGCTCGGCTACAGGGCTCATGACACCGGCTGACACACCCAGCTCGGTTACAGGGCTCATGACACCAGTGACACAGGCGTGACACACCCAGCTCAGCTACAGGGCTCATGACACCGGCTGACACGGGCGTGACACACCCATCTCGGCTACAGAGCTCATGACACCGGCTGACACAGGCGTGACACACCCAGCTCAGCTACAGGGCTTATGACACCGGCTGACACGGGCGTGACACACCCAGCTCGGCTACAGGGCTCATGACACCCGTGACACACCCAGCTCGGCTACAGGGCTCATGACACAGGCGTGACACACCCATCTCGGCTACAGGGCTCATAACACAGGCTGACTCACCCAGCTCGGCTACAGGGCTCATGACACCGGCGACAAACCCAGCTCGGCTACAGGGTTCATGACACCGGCTGACAAACCCAGCTCGGCTACAGGGATCATGACACCGGCTGACACACCCAGCTCGGTTACAGGGCTCATGACACCGGTGACACAGGCGTGACACACCCATCTCAGCTACAGGGCTCATGACACCGGCTGACACGGGCGTGACACACCCAGCTCGGCTACAGGGCTCATGACACTGGCTGACACAGGCGTGACACACCCAGCTCGGCCACAGGGCTCATGACACCGGCTGACACAGGCGTGACACACCCAGCTCGGCTACAGGGCTCATGACACCGGCTGACTCACCCAGCTCGGCTACAGGGCTCATGACACCGGCTGACACAGGCGTGACACGCACTGCTCGGCTACAGGGCTCATGGCACTGGTGACACACCCTGCTCGGCTACAGGGCTCATGACACCGGCTGACACACCCAGCTCAGCTACAGGGTTCATGACACAGGAGTGACACACCCAGCTCGGCTACAAGGCTCATGACACCGGCTGACACAGGCGTGACACACCCAGCTCGGCTACAGGGCTCATGACACCGGTGACACACCCAGCTCGGCTACAGGGCTGATGACACAGGCGTGACACACCCAGCTCGGCTACAGGGCTCATGACACCGGCTGACACACCCAGCTCGGCTACAGGGCTCATGACACCGGGGACACACCCATCTCAGCTACAGGGCTCATGACACAGGCGTGACACACCCATCTCGGCTACAGGGCTCATGACACCGGCTGACACAGGCGTGACACACCTAGCTCGGCTACAGGGCTCATGACACCGGCTGATACATGCGTGACACACCCAGCTCGGCTACAGGGCTCATGACACCGGCTGACACAGGCGTGACACACCCAGCTCGGCTACAGGGCTCATGACACCGGGGACACACCCAGCTCAGCTACAGGGTGCATGACACAGGAGTGACACACCCAGCTCGGCTACAAGGCTCATGACACCGGCTGACACAGGCGTGACACACCCAGCTCGGCTACAGGGCTCATGACACCGGTGAAACACCCAGCTCAGGTTCAGGGCTCATGCCACCGGCTGACACACCCAGCTCGGCTACAGGGCTCATGACACCGGTGACACACCCAGCTCGGCTACAGGGATCATGACACCGGTGACACACCCAGCTCAGCTACAGGGCTAATGACACCGGCTGACACACCCAGCTCGGCTACAGGGATCATGACACCGGCTGACACAGGCGTGACACACCCAGCTCGGCTACAGGGCTCATGACACCGGCTGACACAGGCGTGACACACCCAGCTCGGCTACAGGGCTCATGACACCGGGGACACACCCAGCTCAGCTACAGGGTTCATGACACAGGAGTGACACACCCAGCTCGGCTACAAGGCTCATGACACCGGCTGACTCTGACGTGACACACCCAGCTCGGCTACAGGGCTCATGACACCTTCTGACACAGGCGTGACACACCCAGCTCGGCTACAGGGCTATGACACCGGCTGACACAGGCGTGACACACCCAGCTCGGCTACAGGGCTCATGACACCGGGGACACACCCAGCTCAGCTACAGGGTTCATGACACAGGAGTGACACACCCAGCTCGGCTACAAGCTCATGACACCGGCTGACTCTGACGTGACACACCCAGCTCGGCTACAGGGTTCATGCCACCGGCTGACTCACCCAGCTCGGCTACAGGGCTCATGACACCGGCTGACTCACCCAGCTCGGCTACAGGGCTCATGACACCGGCTGACTCACCCAGCTCGGCTACAGGGCTCATGACACCGGCTGACACACCCAGCTCGGCTACAGGGCTCATGACACCGGCTGACTCACCCAGCTCGGCTACAGGGCTCATGACACCAGTGACACAGGTGTGACACAACCAGCTCGGCTACAGGGCTCATGACACCTGCTGACACAGGCGTGACACACCCAGCTCGGCTACAGGGCTCATGACACCGGCTGACTCAGACGTGACAGATGGAAACGATAGTCGGTAAGGTCGTGACCGTGCGCCCGGTTCTGTTTTACAATGCGCCGGAACTGTCTCAGTTGAGCCGGAACTGTCTCCACTGTCTGTTGACGAAACTGGCACATTGCTGCCGTCAGAATATTGCGAACCGCACGGAATTTTCGATGATTCAGCAAAGCGCGTAAGTGCTGGCTCAGCTTTCGGCAGTGGTGTGTTGCAACTTGCATGAGACAAATAATTTGTATCATGCAATACTGCAGCAAGGCTGGGAAACCCTAGCTGTGTGTCACCGTTGGGATTCTGAAGCCCCAAGTTTGTCACCAGTTTTTTATACAATTTTGTCAACTTTTCCAAGACAAAACATTTGATACTGACAGACATAGGTTTTGTTGTTTGTTGAATGGGGTTTTAGGGTGCGACTACTATTGGAGTCAATTTGAGGTAATAAGGTATTAAAATGTTGCGTTGGTGCACTATGTTGCTACTTTTGCAATGCTGCCATCTGCCACATAGTACTGACATCATAACGTGCTGCCATATTGTGCACCAGCATGCAAATATGTTCCTTCCCGCGCGGCGCTGGAGGGGTAAGATTTACCCCCCTCCCGGATTTTCTCCATAACTTGAAAACTATGATAGACATCAAAGTGAAACTTGCGGTACCTTATGGTGCATCAATTTGACATCTTGTGTGACAATTTTGTTGAAATTCGTGAGCGTTTTGAGGAGATAATCACGTTTTAGTGACGTCATGTCATGTCATTTTTGGTGAAAAAACGTTAAATGTTTTAAAAATTCTGGAAAATAGCGTGTTGATGCAAATCACAAATAAAAGGCGTCAAAAGAAAGGAAATAACATTGTATTTAACATAGTTATATCAGATGTTAAACATTTTGTTTTTTTGACCCCCAAAAATGCAAAAACTTATTTTTGGGGAAGAATTTCCACAAAAGTTTTTTGTTTGAAGATTTTCAAAAAACCGGAAGATACATTAGAGAACCGAGTATGAACGATGTTCAATCCAAATTTCAAAGCAATTTCTTTATTTTTGACTGACTTATAGCTCTCTAAGAATAAGTAATTCATGACGTCATTTTTTTATTGCGTTTTTTGGCTTTTACTGACCAGATACAGACAAAAAAATGCCAACACTGTATTTTCGAAGACATAACTAGTCTAGAAACATGCAATGTATAATTAGATTAATCAATTTCAAATTTTGACCTCATTGTGACCTGACCTTGACCTGAGGGCGATTATATGGTGGCAGGCTGTGAAAATGTCTGCTTCTATCGAATTATACATGTAAAATAAACCATACAACATGTGTCGCATGGCTTTCGTAGACCTGTGACCTTTTGTGACCTGACCTTGACCTTGACCTTTGCTTAAAATTTCACTTTTAATTATGCGGGAGATGCATTATACATTTGGGAGCACTTTGTGAGATAATAGTTGCAATACAAGGCTTTGGATGGAAAGTATAGCCCAAAACCCCAAATACTAAAATTTTGACACTTGACCTGACCGTGACCTGACTTGTGACCTTATGTTAATAATTTCGGGCATGCGTTAGATTTTTCTCACTGAGAGCTTTCGATCGCCGCCTTGCGCGTCTCGCTGCGGTTATTAGTTCGGAAGATACGATGGGGGTAAAATTTACCCCCAGCACCGGACGTTCGAATGGAGACCCCAGCGCCGCGCGGGTTAAGTCAAAGGTTGTCAACAATAACACAGGCGTTGAAAGCACAAAATGAATATAGAACAAAACAAATCAGATGGCCCTCATAATCACTCTGTGTGAGGTCAGTGGTGAGATTCCTGCCATCATTCTTCCATGTCTACCACAGTAATACATATATACAAGACAAGCTGGTCAAACATTGTAAATCAAACGCTGAAGTATCATTGATATGTTAACAAATCAATTTATATTGTTCAATCATATAAATATATCACTCAAAATTATATCCACCATTGAGCATGGCAAACCCACAGTGCGAAACCCCAACATAAAGAACGATGTTATTGAAGACATATTACGTTGAAGGAACAGCCATTATGATATATAAGGGAAAATGAGCACTCGTTTTTCCAAAATGACCACAATTAGGCATATAAAACAAATCAAAATCACAAAAAAATATCTATTTAGTCACACCACATGCCTTGCCAACCCAGCACCACATTACGCCACAATCGGCTGAACATGGCGATTCGTAATGGGAACCAACTCTGCTAGGTCATGCCATCACTAAACACAATATTCTGAATAGCATACAAATGCTCTTTCATCGCCAAATATTTCCTAAATATTCTAAACAACGAATGTTCCCAGAGTTTGTTTTCAATGTCTAGCAGACGTTGATGTAAATGAGCAAAACAAACTCCCGATATTTTCCATAAATGGGAACGCTTACGTCATCATTGCTCCCATTTTTGGAAAGTGAGTTCCCATTTATAGAAGTAATTTCCAAAAATGGAAACTTTCCAAAAATAGCAAATATGACCATAGTGTCCCCGACTGGTATGCTGTCATACTGTGCATAGCGCGGCACACTACCTTAGTCAAAGATTACCAAATTGCATAAAAAAGTGACGTTTCTGTACCTACTCATAGGCGTAGGATCAGGAGGGCAAGGGGCAGCCGCCCCCTAAACATTTTGGATTTTAACATTACACCTATGGGCGTTGCATGGAAAGAATCAACTTCAGAATCCCTCCACCTCCCTCCCTCCCTCACCCCCTCCCTCCCTCACCCCCCCTCACCCCAACTTGAACATAGCTCCTGCGCCTCTGTACCTACCAAACAAGTTTAAGTGCAGTTAAGCACATACACAGGCAAATCAGTGGGGTTTACAGGCGCCACAACTACCAAGGTTATGTGGCACCCATGCCACATCCTCTGAAGAACACCCGATACGTCAAAGCAAGATCCTGATGTCAACACTTGCACATATTTAGCATTTACTGGAAAGCAAGAAGGAAGGCAAACTTGGTAGGCAGCCTACCGATTTGGTAAGAACACGAGCCATTCAACCTTGAACTCGGCTGACCAACGAATGACGTCACTGGCGGTAGCCAGCTCCTTCGTCGGCGCCGCGCTCACGCAGCAAACGTAGTCAGCTGCCAGTTACAGCTCGCTGTTTCGTA
>JAXIVJ010019548.1:5000-18855 GCA_036785665.1 Chirona hameri | reverse complement strand
GACGCGACGTGCGCGGAGGTGAGTGTGGGGGCTTCGACCTACACCAGAGCGAGCTGTGCCGTGGCGGCGGTCGCAGTTAACCATTTATCCTTCTTTTCAGACAGGTTGCCTCGATTTAAGTTTTTTTGCTTTTGCACCTTTCTGATTTACTTTCAGATTTTGTTTAATTTATTTTTAATAAACTTGGTGATGATGATAATGATGATGATTATGAAACAAAGTAGGACTAGGGTACGACAGTAATTTTTCAGTAGAAGGGTTGTAGGACATTGGAATAAGCTAGCAGACGATGTCACTGCTGCAGTGGCACTTGCTTCATTCACAATTATATTACATCAATAATGCTTTACAGAGAAGGGACTAGTTCATAAATGCACAAGGGATTAGGTTTCTTTTAGGCAGGTTAAAAAAGTAAAATAATTTGATTGAAAAGGGTGAGACTGGTAAAGGGGATGTGCATTGTGCAGCCTCAGATGGGCCCAAGAGGCTCTTTGTTGCACTTATATTTTATGTCTTTTGTCTTTATGTCTAACTCCTACATTACATTGTTTACAGATAAGGGTTTTTGTGTTACTATATATACTTCGTGAGGGATTTAAAGCTTGAAATTCATTTAATTAATCCAATCCCCGTTCATGGCCATTCCGTTGTGCGATTTCTGGAAACCTGCTATGTACTACATTCCTCTCTCAGCCAACAGCCATCTAATCCCCAGCTAGTCAACTCACCAGTCAAGCTTCCTATTAAATATTAACGGTAACGGCAGGTAGCGCAGGCGTTCCCGACTGTTCTCAAAACTAACATTTGTTTGATATAAATATGCGCTCGACGTAATGGCGGGCACTTAATAAGTAAATTCAGTGAATTTGCACTTATATTTTTAGACGGTTTTCTGCTTTTGAATACTTGGTACTGACTTTCCGTTTGACTTAAGTCCATTGGGCTAAGGCCTACATGAAACCGATAAATGTATAATGTAACATGTAATTGCAGTTCTCGATTACCGTGGTCATTCAGCTACTGCGTATGAGCGTGCGTGCGTGCGTGTGTTTTTTTCTTGTTTGTTTGTTTGTTTGTTTGATTGTTTGCATGCGCACGCGAGCGTGCGCATGTGTGTGTCCGTGCATGCGCAGCCGAATAGTGTTGATTTTTGTTGTCTTTTATTTGCGTTGTAGGATACCTCTCTGTATAAAGAGCCAACCAAATAGTGTTGGTTTTTATTGTCTTGTCTATTGGCGGGAATGGATAGGCGTGCGAGCAGTGCTCATGTATTGGACGCGTCATACCTCAGCCTTGTGCGTCGTTAATTCTTCTTGTTCTATAAAGACGAAGCGAGTGTCCTTTAGTTTCGCTCCATTTTGTATTTGCGCTGCTACGCTTTGACCGTTTCGGTGAACACTGCCCAGGGGCCCGTGGGGGGCGTCGGCGTGACAACACCGCCGAAAATGTTGTCATTTCTGTACTGTGCGTCACTCGAATTTTCTTGGATGCACAAGAAAGCAGGACAGTTGTTGAGAGCACTATCCCAAGCGATTTTACCGTTAGTCCATGTTAGCGATAGAGTAGGATGTGACGGTGCTGCCGCCTGGGGGAGGTATTGGAATCTCTGGTGGGGATCAGAGCGAGACAGACGGGGACATTACGGGGGGTAACACCTGCGACAGTAAATGACTACGAAAATAGTTTCTTTGAATGTAAACGGGCTCAGAACAACAAGTAGCGCAATGCCGAAGCGGAGAAAATTGTTCACGTGGCTGAAGAATATGAACGTTGAGGTGATATTGTTGCAGGAGACGCATAGTGACTTGCAATTGGACAACATTATCAGGAACGAGTGGGGCGGCAAATGCTATTTCGCACACGGGGACAACAGGAGTAGAGGCGTAGCCATTTTTTTCAACCCAAACAGCAAGATAGAATCACTAGGCATAAACTATTGTACGAGTGGAAGGTATATCGTCATGCAAGTAGAGATCAATAAGACAGTGATCGTTCTTGGAACATATACGGGCCTAACAACGACAATCCCGGAATTTTTGACAAGTTCTTCGAAAACATACAGTGTTATGATTGTGATTCAATGATCCTGGGTGGAGATTGGAACGCTGAGCTTGACGTAAAAATCGACAGGTTAACCAGAGCACGAAGAGTTGCAAATAATCACAGATGTAAAAAAGCGATTACTCAGTTCATGGATCACAGAGATTTGGTGGACATTTGGCGCATAAATAATCCCGGAAAGAGAAAGTTCACATATCACCGCTGTAACCCTATGAGCAAATCGCGAATATATTTTTTCCTAGTTAGTGAGAGCTTTCTGTCCCAGCAGACGAAGCCAACCACGGGCATTGTGGATAGCTATTTGGCGGACCATGAAATGATAACTTTGGATGTACAGATTGGGAAATCTACACATGGAAAGTCTTATTGGAAATTAAACAGTTCGCTACTTCTCGACGAGGATTACGTCGGTCGCATTAAACAATGCATACAAGAGACCATTACAGTTAATGAGACAGACGATGTAAGCAAACACTCGGTTTTCCAAACCGTGTTATGCGTAGTCCGAGGGGAATCCATTACATTTTCTAGCCGGAAGAAAAAAGAGCACGCGAAAAAGCTTGATTTTTTGGAAAATGAAATACATAGTTTTGTGACGAACCAGCCGACCAGGAAAAAGGGCAGCTGGCCAAACTGAAACAGGAGCGAGACCAACTAATAAGTGACCGTACTGAAAGAAATATGTTTCAATGCAAAGCAAACTGGCGACAATACGGAGAAAAGGGCCCCAAATATTTTCATAAATGGATCCACGACAAAAAGGGTCCAACGTCCTATAAATCGTTAGAGCTTGAAAACACTGCACCCGGTAAATGTTCATGTAGGATTGATGAGATGTTGGAAGAAACTGTCATACATTTTGAAAAATTATACGCGCCGCGCCAGTTGCAATCTGACAGTAATCCGGAAGCTTTTCTAATCAATATTAGGCCCTTGTCACCGGAACAAATTCAGATCGGAGAACAGCCTATAACAGGCGTGGAATTGGGGGCAGCACTGAGAGCCATGGAAGATGGTTCAAGCCCAGGGCCCGATGGTTTCACGGCCGAATTCTATAAGGTCTTTTGGGACCAACTAAAGGGGCTGATCTCTCGCGTTTTTGAAGAAATGAGAAGGACAGAAATCATACCATCTCTGATGAAATGCAGTACAACCACGCTCATCCCAAAGAAAGGAAAAAGTACGCAGTTAGTTAGAAATTTGAGACCAATTAGTCTCTTGAACGTCCTGTACAAGCTGATCACGAAGACATTGGCCATAAGACTTGAAAAAATGGCACATGCTCTCATAAATGAAGATCAGACGGGCTTTATCAAAGGACGGTATATAGGAGAGAACGTAAGGTTATTAATTGATCTAATGAACGAAACCAGTGAGCAGGATATCCCAGGGCTCATAATGCTCTGTGACATACAGCAGGCCTATGACAGCGTTAGCTGGGAATACCTAATCAAGGCACTTAGCAAATTTAACTTTGGTCCGAACTTTAGGCAATGGATATCCATGCTGTACACAGACTCACAAGAAAATCCGATAACCGCGAGAATAAATATGAACGGATGCTTGTCTCGGCCGTACAGTATTAAGCGGGGACTGCGACAAGGATGCCCCCTTAGCTGCCTACTGTTTCTTCTTTGCATTGAACCTCTGGGCCAAACGATACGAGCGAGCAGCGGGATTGTCGGTATACAATTCAACGGCACGGAGATAAAAATGTCTGCGTATGCCGATGATACAGCATTGATACTTAACGGAACTGAAGGCTGTTTGCGCGCAGCATTGGGAATCTTTGATGATTTCGAAGGAGTGTCAGGTCTAAAATTAAACAAAAGCAAGACAAGCATTATGTGGATAGAAGCAAGTAAATGGAGACAGGATACGATTTGTGAAGAATTCGATTTGAACTGGACAAAGCAAGTGAATTATCTAGGCGTAGAAATTGGTCCTATAATGGCAAATATGGCGGACCACAATTACTCAACTAAAATATACAAATTAAAAAATGTGCTTAATCCCTGGATTAAGCGAGGATTAACGCCTTTCGGGAGAACACATTTGATTAAATCGATGGCGCTGTCACAACTCGTGTATCTCATGTCCGTGCTAGAAAAGCCTAATACACGCAAATTAAAGGAAATCGAATCCATAATGTTCAACTTTATATGGAATGGAAAAAGGGATAGGATCAAACGCTCCACAATGAGAAATGTCTACAGCAATGGTGGTCTGCAAGTCCCGGACCCATCGACCCAAGCGGATAGCCTGAAGGTCACATGGATCAAAAAATTCCTTGACGAAAGTAATCACGCTAAATGGAAGCGGGTAATGCAAAATAAACTCCTTGTCGGAGGATCACTCTCTGTCTTCGAGTGTAAGCTGTCAAAAAGAGAGGTAAAATCTAAACTCCCAAATAAGTTTTGGCGAGAAACTTTTCAGTCCTGGCAAAAAATGGTACCAAATGAGCTGGAAACAGACGAATCAGTCTTGTATGAAGCTTTGTGGCTGAATAAAGACCTGAAGTTGGAAAAGAATGTCGGAATTCCAAAAAAGCAGCTCATCAAGCGCGGTGTGGTACGCATGAAAGACGTGTACGATGACGGTGCACGGAGGTTGATGACGACCAGCGAACTGACACATACATATAATTTTGGTAATTTTTTAATGTGGCACGCAATGCTAAGCGCAGTTCCACAAGAGTGGAAACATATATTACGCCGTGGGAAACCTAAGGTCAAGAGTGCAAGGCCAGAAATTTACGACACCCTAAACAAGACTACCAAGATAGCTAAATGGGCATACCCAATATTAATGAAAACATGTGAGGTTTCCAAGCCTATCAAAGCGCAAACTAAGTGGGAGAGTGCGCAGTGCGCATCTGCAGATCTGCAGAGTGCGCAGGTATCATGGCCACTTGTCTTTAAGTCTCTTTTTGCCAGCACCAGTGACGTAAAACTAAAATGGTTGCAATTGCGCATCCTACATAGAATACTGCCAACGAATAGATCTTTAAGATTGTTTGGAATCAAGGAGTCTAGTAAGTGCGAACGTTGTTCTGACCCAAACGAAAATATTTACCATGTATTTTGGGGCTGTAGGTACTCAAAAAGATTTTGGACACGCTTGCAGGGAAAGTTGTCCTTACCCCAGACTCTCATATCGGAGGAAATTATTCTAGGAAACGCAACTAAAAAAAGGAAATGGGCGGCGGCACCGTTACGCATGTGTATATTATTAGGTAAGCAGTTTATTTGGCAATGTAGATGGTCCGGAGAAATCCAAGACGTCGAAAGTTTCGCTCGTTATGTTTCCATGTACGTGTCTGTTGAGAGATGTATTGTAGAGCGTAAAGGAGGAAGAAAGAAGTTTGACGAGACCTACAGTAACCTATCCGACGTACTGTGTAAGCAGGAGAGTACTGTGTAGCATAGGACAGGCCCCCGCCCTTCTCCACCCGGGCTAACCCGGGACCGGCCCTCAGCATCAGCTGCGGGGTCGGTCGGCCGGCCGGGCGTGCGGGGCGCCGGCCCGCCCCACTGGCCGACGGCTCGCACGCCCGGCCGGTGGCGAGGGGGCGCCGCTTCGCGAACGGGAGCCGCTGAAAAACGCGAGGCGGCGCGGGCGGGGGTCGCCTATGCCTATGATGGTCGCCTACGATCTACTGTATGTTATTACTGTTAACTGTTGTATGTTACTGTATGTTACTGCTTACTGTATGTTGTGGTAAAAAATATACTTTTCTTACTGGAAAAAAAGAAAAAAAAGGATACCTCTGTATAAAGAGACAACCAAATAGTGCTGGTTTTTGTTGTCATTTTATTTGCGTTGTAGGATTAGTGTTGGTTTTTGCTGTCGTTTTATTTGCGTTGTATGATTAGTGTTGGTTTTTGTCGTCGTTTTATTTGCGTTGTAGGATTGTTACGGGCGGCGGCTGCCTGGCACCGCCGGGCGCCGCGTGCCTGGCGCCGCCCTTGGCCGCTGACCCGACACCGGGTCACGTGACCCGCCTCTGGCGGTGGGCCGGAGCGGAGCGGAGCGGGGAGCGGCGCGGCGGGCATTCGGACGAGGACGGTCACGGCGACCGGCTGTTATCACTGTGTACGCCCAATACAGAGTACGAGAAGACGTTTGAGTTTCAGTGTGCGCTCCCGCAACACTGGCGCGGTCGGTAGGACTTTCTTCCAGACGTCATCTTTACAGGTGAGCCCTATTTTCAACGAATATGTTTAAAAGTGAACTTTTAGTCTGTTGTTAGATGCTATCCATAGCCGGGAGGGTTTTCCGGTGTATAAGTGGGCATATGTAGATGCCGAGCGGTGGGCTTGGTGGCTATATTTTTCTGATGCTGAGCGGTGAGCTTGGCAGATATTTTTTCTTCAGTCGCTGAGCGGTGGGCTTGGTGGGTATATTTTCCAGAAGCCGGATAGCGAGCTGATCAGGTATATTTTTCAGGTTATTAAGGGTGCTGTGTCTGAATTTATCCTATCATGGACTTCAACGATACCATTCTGGTGTCGCGTACCCCTCGCTTTGCAGGCATAGAAACGGACGACTGGGAGGGGTGGATATCCCGTTTTGAGTCTCTAACTACGGAACACAAAGACGATGAGCGGGTTAAGTGTCTTCTACCTCTGTTGGATGGCGTGGCTTTGGATTGTGCGCAATCCCAGTACAAGGTCAATAAAGCCTACGCCAAACTCAAAACGTGCCTCGCGGCTCGGTTTGGAAAGTCTGTCGACCCTCTGCAGGCACAGGCAGCGCTGGGACAGGTCACCCAGTCACCAGGGGAGACGGCCGCGAGTTTTGCAGATCGGGTTGAGAAGCTGGGTCGGGCTGCGTTCCCCGAAGCAGCCCCAGTCTCCACCGAAGCGATGGCCGATAACAGATTTTTTATGACAAATCTCACAGGTCGGTTCATTTGTGGGCTTCGGGATGAGTGGCTCCAGACAAAATTATGTTACCGGAACCCGGGGACACTATCAGAGGCAGTGTCAATGGTGAACGAGCTGCACAAACGCCAGGAGGTAGTCCAGGCGGTGCGAGCAGCCGGCCCGTTGGCAGATGGGCATGCAGGACGTGTTTCTCTTGGGTCAGCGGTGTCGGCAGTCAATGCCGGGGAGGTGGGCAGCATGCTGGATCACAGAGACGCACAGCTAGCTCAGCTGGAGCAGGAGATAGGCGATCTGAGATCTTCCTTGGATGTACTCGCGGTTGCAAACGCTGGCTCTAATACAGGAGGCATGTCCAATAGGGCCACCTGCTACAGGTGTGGCGCCCCCGGGCATATGCGGCGGGATTGTCCGGCAGTGCACCGCGGTCAGCCAAGGCGCGGGGCCACCAAGGTGACATGCTTTTCGTGTGGAGGGGAGGGACACATTCGAAGAAACTGTCCGTTTGCTGCACGGGCTGGCGTTCCACTCCACCCAACCTGTTTGCTCTGTGGTCAGAGCGGACACTGGATGGCGGCATGCCGTTCTCTCCTCGACCAGATGGCTCGAGCAACGCAGTGCATTCCGGGGGCGGTACCAAAAGAGGCTCCCAGAAACAACAAGCAGGCGGAAAACTAGAAACAGCTGGTTCTGTGGGACAAGAGCCAGCTGTGTGTCGCCAGTCCCGACTAACTGCAGCAGCCGTTCGGGTCAAGTTCGGTAGCCTCGAGGTATGGGCACTGATCGATTCGGGTGCAGATTTTTCAATGGTTAAGGACGGTCTTCAACAGAGATTGAGGACAGAGCTGGGATGTGAGGTTATCACACCTTCGCGGTCAGCGAAGGGGGCCGGTGGCAGCCCTCTGAACATCGCCGAAGTGCTCTGTGAGGTCCCAATCCTGATAAAGGAAGAGCCGTTCGTGTGTCCCCGGTTGGCTGTGGTGTCGGGGCTGGTTTACGACATGATACTCGGGCGTGATTTCTGCTGTCGGTACAAGACCATCATTGACGACAAGCAGGGAGTGTTGCGCGTCAGGGGGCTGACGCTTCCTCTTCCAACATACCCTGAGATTCGCCCCCCTCGAGCGAGAGTTGTTCTCGGGGATGCTGTGACCATTCCCGGTCGGTCTATCATCATGGTGGCCGCGATGGTACAACCGCTTGATGGGTCGAGTGCGGGGTTGTCAGAGGGGACTGTAAGTGGGATGGTAGAGCCGAGCCACATGGCTGACTGTGATGATCTCTTGATCCCGCGGGCTGTGGTAGCGGTCGCCTCCAATGGCACCATAGCCATCCGGTTGACGAATGTCGGAGTGGAGGACGTCCGACTCCTGATAGGGTCCGATGTAGGGACGTTCTTCTCAATGGGAGACACGCCGGACAACATGTGTGAGTTGTGTCCGGAGCCGGGCAGCGCTGCCGACACAGTAGCGAGCTGCGAAGGTGGAGGTTCTCCACCTGATGATCCTGAAGGTGTGGATCCGGAGGTGAAACGATCACTGGCGCCGGAACTGACCGATCTGAGCGAGAGTGGGCGGGCGAAGCTGTGCGATTTATTCGCGAGTTATGGCGATGTTTTCAGTAAGCACCCTGGTGACATCGGTCAAACAAACTTAGCCAGGCACAGAATCGACACTGGTGACGCCGCCCCGATCAAACAACGGCCACGACGGGTGCCTGTAAAAGTGCGAGACCAAGTGGAGAAGCAGAAGGAGAAGATGTTACAAGACGACATCATCGAGGAGAGTGAAAGCCCGTGGTGTTCACCGGTCGTGCTCGTGCGCAAGAAGGACGGAACCTTTCGCTTCTGCGTTGACCTGAGGGCAGTGAATGGTGTCACGAAGGGCTTCGCCATGCCTCTCCCACGAATCGACGACTCACTCGATACCCTGTCGAAGGCGAGGTGGTTCACCACGCTGGACATGGCTACCGGGTATTGGCAGGTAGAGATGGCGCCTGAAGATCGAGAAAAGACAGCATTTTCAACTGGCAAAGGTCTCCATCAGTTCAAAGTCATGGCGATGGGTTTGAAGAACGCGAGTGGCACATTCCAAAAGTTGATGGAACTGATCCTGGCGGGCCTCGACACCAAGAGCTGTCTGGTGTATCTGGATGACGTGATTCTGTTCAATAGGACTGAGGAAGAACATTTAGCCACACTCCAGGAAGTTTTCAGGCGGATCCGAGCGGCAAGGTTGAAGCTCAAAGCACAAAAATGTCGATTCGCGCGTAGAGAGGTGACCTTCCTTGGCCATCTCGTCTCTGAGGAGGGGATCCGTCCAGATCCACACAACGTGGGAAAGGTCATGGCCTGACCGCTGCCTGTATCGGAAGAGGAAATGAAGAGTTTCTTGGGTCTGTGCGGGTATTACGCACGTTTCATTCATGGATACGCGGCGATCACAAAGCCTCTCAGAGACGCATCAGTGGCGGAGGGGCGAATCAAATGGTCGGAGCCCATGCGAAGCGCATTCGAGCGGCTGAAGTCAACCCTGGCATCACCTCCTGTATTGGCGCTGCCGACATGTGAAGGGACGTTCGTCATGTACACCGACGCGTGTAACTCAGCGGTTGGTGTTGTGCTAGCTGAGCGCACTGGGGATGTGGAAAAGGTGATCGCGTACGAGAGCAAGGCGCTGACGAAACAGCAATCGAAATGGCCCACTTACGACAAGGAGCTCTGGGCCATTGTCCATGGCATTAGACATTTCCGCCAGTATACTGTAGGAGCTAGGTTCGAAGTGGTGACCGACCACAAGCCGCTGGCAAACATTCCCGAATCGATCGCCGTAGAGCGAGATGGCACAGGACGTCGCGGTCGATGGGCGGTCGAGCTGAGTTCCTTCGACTTCAAGGTCCGGATCCGCAGCGGTGTGACGCACGGGAATGCCGATGCACTGTCCCGTAGGCCTCCACAGGTATCAGCCGGCATCAGATTCGACGAACCTTCAGCTCAGGGCGGTAGTGCTGGCCATCCTCCAGCCTCAGCAGATGGGCGGCGCGAGGAGACGATGCCGAACTCTGCAGTGGGCGGTTCGCCAGTGCACTCGAGGGGCGGTTCGCCTGAGGCGGTGGTAATCTCAGTGGTCCCGGCGGCTGTTTTCTCCGAGCTGACTGTGGGATCAGCGTCATCCACCACAAGGCCAACAGCCACGGGGCACAGTGGAGAAGACCAGACCCTTCCTCATTCACTCTCCAAGGCACAGGCTGACGATCCAACACTGTCCGAGCTGAGAGAAGCGTGTGGGAAGAAGGAAATACCTAAGCCATCAGATTTCGCAGGGTGGAGCGTGCTTAGGAAGCACTGGACCAAAGTACGGGTTCGAAATGGGGTAATCGGAGTCTCCTCTGGTCAGCAATTCCAGGCGGCCGTACCTCAGACCATACGGACCGAGATCATCCGACTGGCGCACGATGACCCTTCATGCGGGCACATGGGACGAAGACGGACTATCGCCCGGGTAAAAGTTCGGTTTGTCTGGCCAGGGATGAATGAGGACATCAGAGGCTTCTGTGCCTCATGCACGCTGTGCCAGCGACGGTATAAGCCCGCGCCCAAGCGGCGGGCCCCGATGGTCACCGAGGTCGCATCTCGGCCCTTCGAGAGGATAGCCATGGACATCACGGAGATGCCTGTGTCATCAAAGGGGAATAGATACGTTCTCGTGGTCATGGACTACTTCTCGAAGTTTGTGCGAATTTTTCCGATGCCAAACCAGAAGTCAGAGACGGTGATGGAGGAACTCCTTCACTGGATCCAGGAGCATGGGGTCCCCGAGCGGATTCATACGGATCAGGGTGCCCAGTTCGAGTCGCTGATGATGCGGGAGCTGTACAAGAAGCTCGGCATCCACAAGACCAGGACGACACCATATCATCCACAGAGCGATGGTATGGTGGAGAGCTTCATGCGGACGCTGAAAGACATGGTGTCGAAATATATCGACAGCCAGGACCTCGATTGGGATGGGGGTATCAGGTCGTACGCGATGGCCTACAACTCGTCTGTCCATGAGACCACCGGGTACACTCCATTCTATCTGATCCATGGCTTCGAGCCTCGTCTACCTCTGGACGTGGTCTACGGTCCAGCTGACGCTATAATGCCAGCCCAAACGTTCCTGAACAGCCGGCTGAAAACCATGAGACAGGCGTTTGTACAAGTGAAGGCAGCTTCGTCCAGAGCGGCTGCTCGAATGGCGGTTCGCCATGATAGCAGGGTGAGGTACACTGCGTACTCCATAGGGTCGAGAGTATGGGTACGTGACTACACCGCTGCTGTAGGTGGAAAACCGAAGTTGGGCTTGCCGTTCAAAGGGCCAGTGACCATCATCGATAAGCAAGGGACACCAGGAAAGGAGGTCACGTACAAAGTGCAAGATGGGAATGGCAAGACGCGCCGTGTACACCACAACGACCTGAAGTGGTTCATCCCCCGACTGAACGACCCGACACAGTTGACTTCTCCTGATCCTTGCAATCGGTCCAGAGACGGTGAGGTCCCGGGGGAGGGAAGGGTGAGGGACGCTTTGGGGTATCAGCACAACGTACATGTGCCCCTCATGCTGCTGATGGGAACCAAGGGAGCTCCGGATGGGCAGGCCAGGAACGCTCAGAGGGAGGTAGTGCCCTCAGCGCCATACATAACGAGGTCGGGGCGGGTTTCGCGGCCGCCTGAGCGTTACCAGGCGGGAGACTGAGAGAACCGGGGTCTGATATCTGGTGCTTCAGTTCGATCGTGCATATGGGATGTATGTATTCTGGTGCAAGACGTAATAGTATACTGTGTATTTGCTCATATCTGATTTATGCATAGGTCATTGTGTGCCAAAGAGGTGGAACATGTAATGAGTCAATAAAAGCTTTTCAGATGGACTCCAGGGACCCTGAGCTGGACCGCCTCTGGGTGGCGCTCAACGAGGAGAGGACGAGGAGAGAGCTGGAAACCAAGGAGCTCCGCAACGCCATAACGGAACTGAGGGGGAGCGGCTCGGTGGTGGCAACACCGCCGGCAGCGGCTGCACCTTCTGCCAGGCTGGCTGAGACTCGGAGAGGAGTAGGTGTCGCACGGTTGGAGGCCGCCTCGGATGTGTTTTTGTTACGTGTGTGCTATTGTTAGTTTGGTGGAGGTTGGGGAGTACGAGGGTGATCCGGTGCTGTTCATTGAATTGGTGTTTTGCACTGTATCAGTGTACTGCCCTAATAAGAGCCATGTTTCGTTTAAGGGGGGAGGGGTGTTACGGGCGGCGGCTGCCTGGCACCGCCGGGCGCCGCGTGCCTGGCGCCGCCCTTGGCCGCTGACCCGACACCGGGTCACGTGACCCGCCTCTGGCGGTGGGCCGGAGCGGAGCGGAGCGGGGAGCGGCGCGGCGGGCATTCGGACGAGGACGGTCACGGCGACCGGCTGTTATCACTGTGTACGCCCAATACAGAGTACGAGAAGACGTTTGAGTTTCAGTGTGCGCTCCCGCAACAGGATTAGTGTTGGTTTTTGTTGTCGTTTTATTTGCGTTGTATGATTAGTGTTGGTTTTTGTCGTCGTTTTATTTGCGTTGTAGGATTAGTGTTGGTTTTTGCTGTCGTTTTATTTGCGTTGTATGATTAGTGTTGGTTTTTGTCGTCGTTTTATTTGCGTTGTAGGATTAGTGTTGGTTTTTGCTGTCGTTTTATTTGCGTTGTATGATTAGTGTTGGTTTTTGTCGTCGTTTTATTTGCGTTGTAGGATTAGTGTTGGTTTTTGCTGTCGTTTTATTTGCGTTGTATGATTAGTGTTGGTTTTTGTCGTCGTTTTATTTGCGTTGCAGGATTAGTGTTGGGTTTTGTTGTCGTTTTATTTGCGTTGTAGGATTAGTGTTGGGTTTTGTTGTCTTTTATTTGCGTTGTAGTATTAATGTTAGTTTTCGTTGTATTTTATTTGCGTTGTAGGATACCTCTCTGTATAAAGAGCTGCCAGCGTTCTTATAACATCGCTATACTAACTCTTCCAAGACTTGATCGCTAATACCAATGCAGACAATGTTAATCTCCCCTTGCCTCAGATGAAGAGAAACTGCGCAGATTTGCGCCGGTGTTTCGATGTATTTGCGTGATGACTTAGATCCGGCTGCAGTTCTAGTCGGACACTAGTTTCGGCCGTTTTAGCCTATCGTCTCCCTAAAGGCCCCATATACATTATACAGTACCGATGCGATGCGATGCGATGCGGGGAAACATGCACGGATTATTGGATTACGCCTCTATACTGCAAACCTGTCCGGCTTAAGAAGAATGGATCTGCTCTGCTGTATTTGGTATGCACACAAACTTTGCTGCGCACAGGTAGCGAGCTCTCTGCGAGCAGGTGCACAGGGATTATCTACCTTCTCCAACAATAGCTCGGTCATTCTTGGAAAGCAGCAAGATATAAAATGGATGATGAACTTTGAAAATATAATTGCAGCATACGTCAAAGCATAAGTCGTGCACTTTCAACAGATATTTTAATCAGTATTAAATTCAGAGTTAAATATAAATTCCGTTCACTGAGAATATATTTGAAAATGAGATATTAACAAATTACGCAATAGGAAAAAATCGGAGGCTGTCCACCTTAGCTTATAAGGGGTTTTCATAACAAACTAATGAAAGCTATGCCAATTTTTGACCATGGATACTCAGCAACAATCCATTTTCTCGAAGAATTTAATATATAAACGCATTCTAATGAAAGTACATTACATTTAACCCTCGCCCGTACAGCGTCCGATCAGTGCGTGAACGTGCAAGGGGGGGGGGGGGCAGGTGGCATCAACACCTCCTGCACTGGCGATGGTTAAATGGCTTTGTTCGATAAAACGTTATGCATTTGAATTGGACATGTATATCGGATC
>JAXIVJ010019547.1:0-18858 GCA_036785665.1 Chirona hameri | reverse complement strand
ATATATATTATATTATATATATTATATATATATATATATATATATATATATATATATATATATATATATATATATATAGTATATATATATATATATATATATATATATATATATATATATATATATATATATATATATATATATTATATATATATATATTATATAATATTAATATATATATAATATATATATATATATATATATATATAATATATATATATATATATATATATATATATATATATATATATATATATATATATATATATATATATATATATATATACATATATATATATATATATATATATATAACGGCCTTAAGGGGCTTAAGGCCGTCAGAGGACCCCCAGGCAGACTGATCCCTTTCAGGCCGCCTGAAATCCCTCAGGACGACCAAGGACCCCTCAGACCGAAAAAGACCCTTCAAGCTGACTGAGATCCCCTCAGACCGAACGAGAGCCACTCAGGCCGACTGAGGGTTCCTCAGGTCAACTGAGGGCCCACTCAAGCTGGCTGAGGGCCCCTCAGGCCAATCGAGGGTCCTCAGGCCCACTCAGAACCCCCTCATGCCGACCGAGGTCCCCTCAGGCATACCGAGGGCCACTCAGGCCGACTGAGGCCCCTCAAGCCGTGAAATGGTCCCTCAGGCCGACAAAGAGCAACCTCAGGCCGAACAAAGGCTCCTCGGGTCGACCAGGGGTCCCCTCAAGTCGGCTTAAATTACCTCAAGCCGATCGAGGGCCCCCTAAAGTCGACCGAGGGCTCCTCAGGCCAACCGAGCTCCCATCCAGGCCGACCGAGGACCCCTCCAGGCCCACAGAAGCCCCATCAGGCCGAAGATCTCGTCAGGCCGACTGGGCCCCTCAGGCCCACCAAGGGCCCTCTCAAGCCGGCCAAGGTTCCCTCAAGCCGACCGATGGCCCCTAGTCGACCGAGGGCCCCTCAGGCCGATCAGGCCGATTGAGCCCCATCAGGCCGTCAGGGGAACCCTCAGGTCAAACAATGGCTCCTTAGGCAGACTGGAACCCCTTCAGGTGGACGAAGGACTCCCTCAAGTCGACGGAGTGCCCACCCAGGTCGACCGAGTTCCCCTCGAGGCCCAACGAGGCTCGCTCAGGCTGACCGAGAGCTCGTCAGGTCAACCAAGGACCCCCTCAGGCCGACCTCGATTAACCTCCTGGAAGAGACATGGACCCCTAGCCACGATGACCCGATGCCCTTTGATGGCTCGATCCCCTCGATGATCCTCCGTATCAAACTATTATTTTAGCACGGATGTAGGATATTTTGGATATTGCAATACCAGGGAGCCAAAAAGGCTGCATTCACTATCAGCCTTATTCCAGGCAAACAATAAATGTACAACCAATTCCATTGAGCACCATTTAAATAGAACACTCCGATCGCTAATTCATCATGCTCCGCCTCCGCTATTCGCTAATCTGAACGCTTGAACCTTATATCTACGGACTTGTTAGCAGAAGAGAATCCATGCTACCAACTTACCCATTATATCATAATCGAAAAGCAGTCGCAGATGGAATCACAATGCTTGTAAATCGTATACTTCTAAGATGGAATACTCCTAAGATGGAATCACATCTTGCTATGATGAAATACGCAAAATTCAAAACAAAACAATCTGTACGGGTAGTCCTTGAAATTTTAGAGGGGCACAAATTTTGGAAAACAATGGGGGAAGGGCCGGAGCACCATTGGGGGGGGGGGGGGCTCAGCTCAGCATTCGGGGGGCTCTGGCCCTCCCAAAGAGATATAAAGTTCCGTCCCTGAATACAAGCCACAGTATTACTGCTGCATAAAGATGCAAGCAAGCTTCTGCACTTACTTCCTTTAGCTCAGTTATTGAACGACTTTACTCAGACTTTGTCTTATGACACAGCCCGAGTGGACAATGCCTCAGTCCATGGTATCCGTGCATGATCGGAGAATTTCATCAGCTCAGGTGTATACCGTCTCTAGAAGGCATCTTTTTCAATAACTGTCTGAGTAATAACTGTCTGAGTAGATTCTCAGATTCAGGTCAAGCCCCGGGGTGGCTGTCTGTAGCCGCTTTCTGACGTCAGGCACTGTTCAATTGCCTGCGAGCCCGCTGCCGCTGGCGTCCAGCCTGTTCTGTGACCACTAACACCAGGACAACGGCTTACCTTCACTAACACCAGGACAACGGCTTACCTTCACTAACACCAGGACAACGGCTTACCTTCACTAACACCAGGACAACGGCTTACCTTCACTAACACCAGGACAACGGCTTACCTTCACTAACACCAGGACAATGGCTTACCTTCACTAACACCAGGACAGCGGCTTACCTTCACTAACACCAGGACAACGGCTTACCTTCACTAACACCAGGACAACGGCTACCTTCACTAGCACCAGGACAACGGCTTACCTTCACTAACACCAGGACAACGGCTTACCTTCACTAACACCAGGACAACGGCTTACCTTCACTAACACCAGGACAACGGCTTACCTTCACTAATACCAGGACAACGGCTTACCTTCACTAACACCAGGACAACGGCTTACCTTCTCTAACACCAGGACAACGGCTTACCTTCACTAACACCAGGACAACGGCTTACTTTCACTAACACCAGGACAACGGCTTACCTTCACGAACACCAGGACAACGGCTTGCCTTCACTAACACCAGGACAGGCTTACCTTCACTAACACCAGGACAACGGCTTACCTTCTCTAACACCATGACAACGGCTTACCTTCACTAACACCAGGACAACGGCTTGCCTTCACCAACACCAGGACAACGGCTTACCTTCACTAACACCAGGACAACGGCTTACCTTCACTAACACCAGGACAACGGCTTACCTTCACTAACACCAGGACAACGGCTTACCTTCACGAACACCAGGACAACGGCTTACCTTCACTAACACCAGGACAACAACTTACCTTCACTAACACTAGGACAACGGCTTACCTTCTCAGCTGTACGAGAGGAGTGCTCTCCATGGCGCACATTGGAAGATCAGCCGGCTTAGCTCGGGTGTGTGTGGGCTTCCAGGTTTCTCTGCAAATATGTAATTTCCCATAATGGCTGTGATCTGCTCCGGTCAATATACGGAATGTCTTTGGATGACTAAAAAAATGGCCACAAGCCGACAACACTGGGGCCGGGTCCATGCGAGCACGGCTCTGTCGGGGGCTCAGCTCACTTATTAGCTGTCGCGCCTCCCTCAGCACCTGTTCAGTCGCCGTCTGAGGGCGCGTGTTACTAGTCGAACTGTGCATGAAGACTTAACCCGCCATTGACTGGGGGGGGGGGGGGTTAACGCCCCCTGATGAATTTTCGTAATAGCTCAAACAAATAATAGCGCTATCAACGTGAAATTTCTGGTACCTTCTTCTAAGTCATGTTTACGTCTTCTGTGAAATTTCGTCGAACAATTTTCGAGTTATATCGAATTTTGTGACGTCACTACACATGAGTTGTACACCAAAATCAGCTAAAATGTAACAGACCGTACAAATGCCATATTTGGAATAAAATGCAATCAAAAAAGTCACAAGATGGCAAATAGCAAGGGCTACGAGATGGCTATCTCGAAATTTCTAAATATTTGATTTTTGAAGAAAAAAAGTGTTTTTTAGGAGAAAATACCCACAAAATCAAATTTGTCAAAGATATTAAAGAAGCCGGAACATATGTCAGAGAACCGCATATGGGAACCAACCATACCCAATTTCAGAATGATATCACCATTTTTGACTGACTTTTGGCATCTTTAGTATGGGTAACTCATGACGTCATAATTAAAAATTGCGTTTTTTTTGCTTTTGTTGACCAGATACACACACATAAATGGCACCACTGTATTTCTGAGACAAAACTGGTCTAGCAACATGTCTTTTTTGTTTAGATTTATCAATTTAAAATGTTGACCTTCGGTGACCTGAACTTGACATTTACTTCACGTAAATGAAGTCAGGTGGTAAAATGACTATCACTATCGAATTATACGTGGAAAATAACTCATAAACATGTGTTGCATGACTTTCGTATATATTTTAAGCATGGTGGCCTTTTGTGACCTGACTTTGACCTTGACCTTCGCCAACAATCTCACTTTAGCTCATGCGGGATGTATATCATACCTTTGGCAGAACTTTTGGTGAAACTGATCGCAATCAAAGGCTTTTGATGGAAAGTATGGCCCATAAACTCAAATACGCCGATTTTGACCTTTGACCTAACTGTGACCTGACATTTGACCTCACTTTGACATTTTTAGCATGCTTTAGATTCACCTCATTGAGAGCTTTCGATTGCTCGGTGCTAATGTGAATAGCGTAGCTATCATCAGTAAAGGCAAGCTGGTAAATCGCCTGTCATATATGTTACATATGTCGCCTGTCTCCAGTCGCCTGTCGCATGTCACATATATGTATAATGATAAACGAATCCACACTATTCCCCAACCACTACCTGCCGTCTGCCACAGACCAGCGCAGTGCGCATTATTTCGCTATCGTCTGTTTGAGAATGGTGTTTGTTAACCGGATGATATTATAAGTTGTGTTTCGGCCTCTGTGGAAACCGGATTGGAAGGCGTCGAGTTTGCCCGACGACTCGAGTAAGTATCGTAGACGGTTATTTTATACGATACGTTCGAACAATTTACCTGCGCCACTAGTTAAATAAATTGGACGATAGCTGGTTGGATCTAGACGGGGCTTCCCAGGCTTTAGGATGGGGACTACGAAATATGCAGCCATTCTTCAGGATATTGTCTGTTCGGCCAAGCATGGTTGAAACATTTGAAAAGGATTTGTAACGATTCCACAGACATGCGACGAAAACATGAATAATGCAAACCATCTGGCCCTACAGATATGTTGCCGGAATTCCCAATGGCAGCTGATAGCTCTTTTATTGTGAATGGATGGTTATAATCAGCAGAATAAATCTAATAAAAAGTCACACCATTGCAAAAGGGATTGGAAGTGATAATGTTGGACAGAAGAGTCGCAGAGACAGAGAGAAGAGCTCGACGAAGAAACGCGACCGTATTGTTCGGCAAATTGACTGATTACTTCATTCGGGTCCGACACCAAAACATCATTGATTTGTAATTGGAAAAGGCACATATTGGATCACGCTTTTGACTGAATGCCTTAATATGTGCGATAGTGGTGTAATGTGATTAAATGTAGAGCTGAATGACCTCCAGTAAGCTGTTTTGCTCTTAAAAGAACAGCTCTGCAGTGGCGGTTGGCCACCAGATATTTCAAGTGGGTGTCCGGAGATGTGTACTTCTGGTATCTGCGCAGTGCCCGTATACGCTTAGCAACCGCGTGGGCACACTCCTGGTTCGACCACGGTGTGTCCGGTCTTTTCCTGTGAGGTCGTGTAATTGGAATTATTTATGTAATTGGAGTTATTTGCTGCGCTGGATATGCTCGCCAACATTTATGAAAGATCGCCAGACGTCATCTTCTCTGCCTCAGCATGTATGCACGTCTTCCCTGAACATGTGCCAGTCAGCGTTCTGCAGAGACTGCACGATGGAATGTGTGGAGGAGGGAGGAGAGGTTCATTGAATGTTAAATGCAGCCTTATTGGGCAGTGGTGGTCACAAACATCGATCGTCAGAGATATGTCTGATAGCAGAGAATGTCTGATATCTTGAAGAGAGGAAAGTAGGCGAGCCATTGCTAAAACAGTTCAAATCAGGGTCATACAAAAATGGAAAGAATAACATTACCAGGTGTCGAAGCATTGCATTTTCACTACCCCATCCTGGGTGATGAGATCTCCTAAAAGTAGGGGAGGACTCTTGCGCAAGAATTCATAAGGAGGGCACAAAAAGCGTTCGATTCAAATTAATTCCTATCACACTAAATAGAAACGGGCAGAACGACGAGTTTCTAGTTGTTAAATATGACCTCTGCCGCTACTGCATTAATGGATGATTTCATTGGTAGAGCGCGATGGATAACATAGTCGGCGATGTATTAGGCGACTCCCCCACTGCTATGCTGCTTGTTGGTATTATTTGTAAGAAGCGAGTATCCTGGGATTAAGAAGCTATATTGGTCTTGGTCACGAAAGTGTGTCTCCTGAATAGAGGCAATCAACGGAGAGTAGTTAGAGAAGGATTGTTTGAATTCCTGACATTTCGGGATAAGCCCGCGAACATCCCATTGCAAAATTGATGATCGTGTAGGTGTATTAATTTTATTGTATTTTCCGCGCGATCCCGGACAGCTAGGTCCTGCTCGGACCGCACAGTGTGCTCTGAAATCGCCGCCGAGATCGGATCTCCGGGACGATGCCGGCCGCCCGGCCGCTGACACCGGGCGCCGGACACCGCGGTTATGCCGGGCGGCCGGACAGGGAGCCGGCGCAGCTGTCCAGCGCGGCGTGACACCGCGGGTATGCCGGGCGGCCGGACAGGGAGCCGGCGCAGCTGTCCGGCGCGGCGTGACACCGCGCGTATGCCGGGCGGGCGGACAGGGAGCCGGCGCAGCTGTCCAGCGCGGCGTGACACCGCGGGTATGCCGGGCGGCCGGACAGGGAGCCGGCGCAGCTGTCCAGCGCGGCGTGACACCGCGGGTATACCGGGCGGCCGGACAGGGAGCCGGCGCAGCTGTCCGGCGCGGCGTGACACGCTGTTCATCACCGTCACGTCGTGCGCGGATGTCGCCGTGCCTCGAAAATCGACGGAGCGGAAGATTACTTCCTGTCCGCCCGATTTAGCAAGTTCCGTATTTAGTCTCGACTTTGCAGCAGTTGTTGTTCCCACGGTCAGAGTAACAGCTTTTGGTGAAGGAATCTGATTTTATCATATCCTGTAAGTTGAGTTGCATTGTAGTTTTAGTAATATCCTCTGCTTATCTGATACAAACTCAAGCGCACAACTTAAAACTGATTAAAAAAAACGTTGCTTCCCCACTTCAAATTTAGACGAAGACCCTAAACGAATAAATATAAGCGCAAACAAGCGTGTTTATTTTAAGCATCTGTTATGACAAACGCAGCAGTGAATTTATAATCACAGTCGATATGGAACAATACTAAACGTTGTAATATTAAGGAAAACAAAGTGTGAAACAAGACCTTGGTGCTATATCGGTCAGATCAAAACTCGGAATAAAGAACTATGTTACAACTGAACTGAGTACAAGTCAGCAGCTCCATTCAAAATGGTTCCATTCTATCCAAGTTCTTATCTAAGTCTTATCCAAGTTAATCCGCACGTGTATCTAATTGTCCCTCCTGCTTAATCAAAGTGTGTGAAAGTAACGTCGGATATTTCGCCTTAAGCGACTAATTCCAGAAAATCATGCGCTCCTTCAACGAACTTTCGTCTTGAAAATTAACATTCAAGCTGAAAACTCTTGCTGAATTAAGAGTATTCAGCATTTAGTGAGCGATAATACTCTGAATGCACAATGCACATCGAATGCAGAACATAATTATTCATGCTGGTTTCACGCAGGGCCTCGGATAACATGTTAACTGGGGGGGGGGGAATTGCCCTCCAGTGGAGGGAATTGTCCCCTCAGTGGAACTAATTTGCCCCCCCCCCCCCCCCGCAGTGAAACTGAGTTTATTCAACACGAGCGGGCACTAGGATACTATATATGATGCATCACTAGCCTTTAACAAAAATCCTTGAGGGACCCGATGTTTGTTTACTGTACTGCATGGCCTCGGATAGCATGTTAATTGGGGGGGGGGGGCAAATTCCCCCGCAGTGAATACTAGCTCCCTCCCCAGTGACCAAATTTTGCCCCCTTAGCGGGATCAAAATTCATAGGTAACATACGATTGTACGGTCTGTAAAGTAGATAAAAGCGTCACTGAAGCATGCTTTCAACATAAAACCAGTAAAACACTGTTTACAGTTACCTGGCGTAGCTTTGAGATCTTGAGGACGGATACCCGCCCCTCGTCGCGTCGGTTCGAAATTGGCGTGGACCGCAGGTGTCGATTTATATAAGTTTGGGTGGCCATCGTCCTCAATATTTTGAGTTTGGTCCCCAAAGATGCTTTTGGCTCCCTCCATGTTCTTTGCCAATGGCGGATCCAAGGGGGCCAATGCCAAATCTCCAAAATCACCTGAAATCAGCAAACAATGACGTATTTTCTAATTAAAAAGCCAAGAAACTTTTACGAAAGAAAGTTGATTGATCACCCATTCATCCATAAAGAAGCAAACTCCGATGGGTTTGTTTTATTGTTTTATACTTTTGTGGATTTCGCAGAAAAAAAGTGTTATTGCCATTCTGGGTTCTCCCTTGTGTCTGGCCTTAGATCAGGCATTTGACACATATACCATGGTTTCAGCCACCGTGATCCGTGGAAAACCAAGCTTCTGATGAATTAGTTGGTTCTAGGAACATAGACTACCCAAAACCACCTTCATCACATCACACGACGAAACCGGGGGAATAACGGCGAAGCAATATTTCTCTCCTTCGTAAAGTTTTAGCTGTTTATGTCCTCTGGAGTAACCCTCGGCCCCCAAAGGCGCCCTCGGCCCCCACAGCCATATTTAGATCGAATAACCGATTTCACCGCATATCGGACGAATAAATGCAGGGCTGTGTGCCAGCATTTGGCCGACACGACCGATGATGAATGGATCTCTCGAAAACATGTCGACATTGAGCCGATATCAGCCCGATGCTTGGTAGGACGACGGCCCGAGTTTCATGTATTACGTTTCAAAAGCAATGTGCCACGTTCACGTGGTATGAGCATCATTCGAAAGTTTTTAAAAAACGTTCAAAACAAATAACAATTATTTCAGTTATTAACGTCTAACCGTAATATGTGAGATGAGTTGTACAGTAATCAGCAATCAACGGTAGCAACCATGGTAACAACTATTCTTAGTTTTGGTGCCTCGTTTTCCATTCCAAGGGATACCATTTTCCATTGCAAGGCATACCTATTGTATGAGCTGGATCTGCACTGATTAAAGAGAATAGCACACCTTTAACATTCGTATTTTAACTGAGATAGCCGGATTGTCGGGAGTACTGAGAAATCTCCAAATCTGATTTTTTTTTCTCCAAAACGACCTAGTTGCTGAGTATCAACGCAAAAACCGTTGAGTATATTTGGTCATATTTGAAAGGGAAAAATCTTGTGACGTTTCGCATACGTCATTAGTATTCCTACCGCACTTCGTTTTCGCCAGGGTATTATAACAACGTTTTCGCTATTTGGACCGGCCGCCACCGAAACGCATCATGTGTTCATGAGCTAGAAATATTATTGGCCATAACTTTGTCAATTTTCATCGGATTTCCAATTGAAAATAATACCGACACTCGTCTTGAAAAGGCACACCTTTTGAAGAGTGACTCGTACCGGTAGCTACAATATTCTCCGCAATAGAAGCACATGAACCTGTAAATGCAATACATTTGGGATACATTCTGCCTGTGGTTTTAAGTAATTACCTCTGACAATTGTGAACCGATTTCGAATTGAAAATTACCAATAGATGCTTAGTGATAAGACGCATTTGTTGATTGGTGGCTGGTCGGTGTTCATGCAATATATTGATTCAATTTTGACAAAGTGTGTTTATTGTTTACGTTGAAGTGCCGCTTAGCTCGAAATAATATTGGCTATAACTTTGTCAATTTGCATTGGATTTCCAATTGAAAAAAATGTCCACACTCGTCTTGAAAAGGCACAACTTTTGAAGGGTGGCTAGTACCGGTAGCTGCAATATTTATTTACATCCACCACATACCGATGAACACACATATAAACACATCTGTGGGTAGATATATCACATTTATTTATGCTCATGAACATTATGGGTATGTGTTCACGCCACGCCACTCCAACTCCACTCATACAAGGCCATAGTGTAAACATTCACACATTTTCAATCGCCACCAATATACTCGCGAGTCGCGACCCAGCGAATGAGGTTGTTAGTGTTGCTTACATATTATGATGCAAGCATAGGCTTTTGCCGGTATGACGTCACAACTCGTTTTGGTGACGCAAGATTATTGTGACGTCATATGTATTAATATAAATATTTTACCAATTATGACAAATTGGTACTTTTTCGCAAAAAAACAATGCCAGAACCGTAATCAGGACACTCTTTTCCATCATTCCACGTATTTTTCCCAAGGTTCCCTTTAAATTCCCTTTAATTCCCTTTAATACGATAATTTGATGAGTTACTAATTGCAGGTCAACTATTTTATTAATTAAATTGTGTTTTTTAGTCGAAAATGAAACGTCTCACAAAATGTTTAACTAATGTTTTTGTTGTATTGTGTAAGGGATATGATGGCTCTAATTGAGCCCTTGACCCATTGGCGCATCCAGAACATCCAAAAACGTCGTTTTGAAGAACTGTCTCAAAACTCGTCCGAGCTTGTGTGCTTTTGCAAACAAAGTCGTGTCGTGCTGAGCCGAGGGTGGGGAATTTTAGGGGAAGGTTGTGTTGGGACGCCCCTTAATTTTTTTCTCGAGAATTGACGGCGTGCAGCACCACCATTTCTGGCACAGATGTTTCGGCATGAATTGCGCACCTTAAGTAAACATTTTGACTAGGGTCATCTCAGGTGAGGTCACCAGGTCACGTCAAGTGGCCTCACCTCTAAAGAAGTCTGTGGTCGAGTCACAGCCACAGTGTTTGACTGAGCGATGTAACAATTTCGACATGAATTTAGACGAGCTATCTAACGGTATTTGTGGATTTTGCCTAATCCCCATTGGAGACGAGTTCGGGGGTGGGGGCGTCAGAAGCCTCCCCTAGCACGACTGAGCAGGCGCCGAGCACCGGCAGGGCGCCGCGCTGGTTAAGAACTGCTTTAAAACAAATTCTCTCTTGTATAAGCTGCTTAGATCTTCCTTCAGGAAATGTGCTAATGTTCGACCGAGTTGTATTGGTAAAGCTATGGCGCCGGTGGACCTCTTCGCTCCGTTCCTGTTCGGTTCCCAAATCATTTTCAAAAATCGACATCACAGGTGAAGACCTTCGATGATGGGCGTGTTTAAATTTATCATTTTTATTTAGCTTCATTATTGTATAATTCTACTATTCGTTTTCTGTTTTACACTTATGTTTGTCGTTATCCCACTTAAAATGAATCAGTACTTATGCATAGGTACACTTAATCAAGGACGTAGCAAGGGGGGCGGCCATAGCCCCCCCCCCCCCTGCCCGAGCAAACCAATAAATACTATATAAAATGCGATTTTTTATGACGACCCTACCCTACCCTCCCCCCCATTAACAAAATTTGGCTGAGGAGCGAAATATGATTCTACCACTGAATAAAAAGCCTGGCTACGTGCTGGCTTAACTGGCTTAACCATATGCCTTAGCAGCATGTTTTTTTCTCGAATTGCCCCCAGTGAGAATTCCTTAGCCGAGGCCCTGGTTTCCCGTATGTCACACGATCACACCACGTGTAAACTCGTCTGCTCAGCTTCAACGTGTGTATACGTTTTTCGAGTAGTATATCCAGTAGAACACTCGCCTTGGCTCATTTTGTTTTTGTTTTATTAAACCTTGGTTGTGTAACTTGGTAACTTTTGTAGCTTGGTCTTACTTCGTAAATGGACAAAACATCAGCCCATCTACCCTGTTCGTTGCAGACTTGTGTTATATATAGTGACGGGAGAGATATATAGCGACGGGAGAGCGGGTCAACTTAGTGCGGTATGTATATGTGCCAATCTGTACTCTTCGAACTCTCCAACTGGCACTGGTAGTTGGTTGGTATGCTAATGGCATGCATGCTGTATGTTGTATGTACATGTATGCGGAGTGTGGACTTTTGTCAACATGACTAGCCTGGCCAGTACCACGGCGATAAACTGGTGAATTATGGTATCTAGTTATACGTTGGTCGAGGGGCAAGGTATGTGCAACGGCAAGTCTTCAAGATATTCCGTGTTTTGGGAGCTGGTACGCTGAAGAAATAATCATTTCCATCTCAGTACTTCCGATTTTCATAACTCTGCAACGTCAATATGGAAAAAAACTGGAATTGGCCTTCAAAGAAAATTATTTCCCAACAAAGGGCTAGCATGTGTGGCTTTCCCTCCCTCTGGGGAAAGAGGGACAGAGGGAAATGGAGTAGAAAATTACATAAAATAAAAGCCGGCAGGAGAGCTGTGCACGTTTGGAGGCATTTGTTCCCGGCGTTGGGACGGGGAGGCTGTGCCGGCAGGAGAGCTGTGCACGTTTGGAGGCATTTGTTCCCGGCGTTGGGACGGGGAGGCTGTGCCGGCAGGAGACGGCAGGAGAGCTGTCCACGTTTGGAGGCATTTGTTCCCGGCGTTGGGACGGGGAGGCTGTGCCGGCAGGAGAGCTGTGCACGTTTGGAGGCATTTGTTCCCGGCGTTGGTGACTAAACAACTGAGTCGGTGCCCCTCCATGCATTCGAACCTGATGGCTTTCCCATTTGTGTTCCTCATTTGCTGAATGAGCGGAGCAAAATCCCGGAAAATCCTGTTCCGGTCAGTTCCGGTGGGCCTGGGGCGCGTGTGACCGGCAGCTGTCTTGCTCCTGACCGTCAGGGAACCGCCACCTATCGGCGCGGATCAAGCACGTCTTTCTCCGAAGCCTGCTGATGTGGTGACGTGGTGACGTGGTGAGCCGGCCGTGACGCCGGCGGCCGACTCGACGTCCTACCGGAAACGCTCTGTAAACATACCGCCGTGCAGCCAGCCGCAGAGACTCGTCAACCAACACTGGCGGCACAGTGGATGCAACATTGGCAATTGCTCTAGAAAACAACGCGCTGGGGGTATAAGTGTCGATATAAATGTTATCGGTGGTGAATCAACGGATACACGTCAGTATAATAATCAAATATCTAACGCCGAAATAAAAATCCAATATCTAACTATATGAAATCATGAGTTATACATTTAACCGACACTATGTTCGAGGAAGTGTCGGTCAAACCTAAGTCCACAGAAATCGCTTCATTTCTGAATGGGATGCCCATCTCATGGTATGCTCTAAACAATGGTGCCCGATTGAGTATGAGCTTATCCGTGTCGTGAGTGTTAAGTCCGTTGCGTGCGGTAAGTGTTGTCTGAGCAGCAATAAGTGCACGCAAGCCGGTTAGCATGGTCCAAAGAAGTATTTTTAAAACATTAAAGTCAGGCGTTAAGTTCTTTCCATGAATCAGCTAAGAATAGTGATGATGCAAAGGAAGCTACTGATTACATTACTTGTTTTATGTAAATAATTAGCACGCAACGGTTGTATGGAATAACTTTAACTTTAGGTACATGTGAAATGTGAACACCATTTAAAAAAGGATGGATCAATCTTGCCATATTGTCGTTATATCTTTTTTGTATTTGTGCATGTATTCATGCCACTCCACAACAGGTCATATACCCAATTACACCAATTACAGGCAGTATATCGGCGGCTGACATTGGCACCGCTGATATAGGCTACGGATAACTCCAGTGCCTATCCCCGAACCGGTTGCCCCCAAGTCTATGATATCACGCCTGATATCAGTAATATTAATACAACAATACCTATTACAGGGGAAGTAAACGTGCTTTGAGTGGCCCCGACCAAAAGTGGCACATAAAAAAATGATCCTAGCACAGCTGGGCTCATTGTTTTACTTCACATGAATACCCTAACACCTGGCTGCATGCTCACATCATCCCTATATTTTAACCAGCGCCGTGCCGGGGGCGGGGGTTAGACACCCCTTCAGGTTTTTCGCGCATAGCGGAAAAACGGTGAAGTGCAGAGCCGCCATTTTTTGCACAGCTGTTTGTGCATCAATTGTCCATATTATGTAAAAACTCAATCCTCTGGTCATCTTAGGTCAAGTCACTAGACCAGGTCATGTGACCCCACCTCCCAAAAAACTTGTGGTCGTACCACAGTCACAGTTTTGGGATGATTGGTTTTACACTTACAGGATTTCATAAGGTCACATATATCTACAATTCGTTTATCTTGGATTTTTAATATCAGCGACCTAAGGTCGGTTTAATTTCTTGACCTCCCATTATAAGTCTAAGGGGAAATATAAAATGCTTCCTATTCTAAGGAGACGCAAGATAGCAGTCTAATTCCTTCTGGATCATGTTATTATAGAAAATTATTGATGACCTAGGTGCCATTTTTGTTCGGTGACCCATACAGGGTCAGCCGAGGTCATCCGAGGTCATCAACAGTTTTATGTCAATAACTCTCGCCATAATGACGATAGATAAGTGAAACCGACACCAATGTGTTTATCTCGTCGCGGCACGTCTTCCCATATGCAACATGACCTGCTTGAGTCAACACCACTTGACCTTGACCTGAGGTCACATTTGTAAGTTAACCTGACCTGGTCAACACTAATATGAGGCGAAGCATTTTGACGAGACAAGCACGATGGCGTCAACATTATTACCTTGTCGTTATTGGGTAAAAAGCTATTCGTGATAAACGTTTTTTGTTAAGCTTTTTTGACATTTGATAAGCTCTGGAGCCTAAACTTTTGACCAGAGCTCAAATTTTAGGACACCTCGGCAATTGCATTTTGCAAGAGCTTTCCATTGTTTTGTTTCCGTTTGTGCTTAGCTATCATAGTTTCTGTGATACCTGGGGGTTTCTGGAGCGAAGTCCTAAAACTTGAAAATCTGACCTTTGATGACCTCTGGTGACCTCAATATTGACTTGAGGAAAAACATCTAAAATACCTTCGAATATGCTTGTCGGGAGCTTTTGAACGTTTTTTTCCCGCGTCTTTCTAGCTCTTTTAGTTTTCGAGTTAAAGGGGTGGGGTCCCAGGACAGTGAAATCCACTGTCCTGACAGTGGGCCTCCATTGAAAATGCACTAGCACCCCGGACCGCCCCTGGGGGAATCGACTGTCCGGATTTCCCGGGCCGTTCCGGGGGTGGAGCGTTTAGACGCCCCCCCCCCCCCCACTAAAGTTTTTTTTAGGATAGCAAAAAACGGCTGCGCGCAGTGCCACCGTTTTTGGTACGTTCAGACATCAATTGCCCACATATTGTAACATTATTGACCACGGGTCATCTCAGATCAGGTCACCAGGCCAGGTCACGTGACTCCACCTCCAAAAAAGTGTGCGGTTGTACCACAGCCACAGTTTTTGGCCGATTGATTTGGTACCTACAGGATTTCATAAGGCTAATAGTACCTACAATTCGTTTATCTAGGATTTTTTTTGGGTATATCGGTGACCTAAGGTCGGGTCAATTTCGTGACCTCCACATTTATAAGTTTATGGGGAAATATTCAAATGCTTCCTATTCTGAGGATACGCATGATATCAGCTCAATTCCTTCTGGATCATGTTATTATAGGCCATTCTTGATGACCCAGGTGCATTTTTGGTTCAGTGACCCCACGTGTTGAATCTATCGTCCGGATTTTGTTTTCGTCGGATTTTTTGTTTTAATGTAATGTATTATTATTGGCAATCAAGAGCTGAAACGCAACTGCTAATACAAAAAGTAAATGTACATACATACTGACGTGATGAATATGATGATTAAGTAAATAATACATCTGAAGTGGTTTTGACGATCAGTATTTCTAAGGACATGATCGCTTAATTAAATTTTCACAGGAATGACATAGTAATCATTTTTGCTGACATCTTGACACCCCGAGTACTTCATGAGAAGGAGCATTTTGTCCCGACCGTATCCATAAGATTAAGGACAGAACACTTCACCACCCCTGAGTCCTATTATTCAGTACTTCTTACCAACTTTCTTCTCTGTAAATCACATTTACTCCATACCTTTTCATTTTGTTGAACGTGAACCACAGCATTGTTTAAAGAATCAGAGAAGTAACCTTACCCTGATTATACGTGTATGAATATTAGTAGAAAATGTATAATATGCCGAGAGAAAAAAAACATTTTCAACTAGTTTTCATATATAATGAGCATAATATTATTTATCTTTTACACCGCGTGCTGCTGTATCTGTCACCGTGCTGCTGTATCTGTCACCGTGCTGCTGTATCTGTCACCGTTCTGCTGTATCTGTCACCGTGCTGCTGTATCTGTCACCGTGCTGCTGTATCTGTCACCGTGCTGCTGTATCTGTCACCGTGCTGCTGTATCTGTCACCGTGCTGCTGTATCTGTCACCGTGCTGCTGTATCTGTCACCGTGCTGCTGTATCTGTCACCGTGCTGCTGTATCTGTCACCGTGCTGCTGTATCTGTCACCGTGCTGCTGTATCTGTCACCGTGCTGCTGTATCTGTCACCGTGCTGCTGTATCTGTCACCGTGCTGCTGTATCTGTCACCGTGCTGCTGTATCTGTCACCGTGCTGCTGTATCTGTCACCGTGCTGCTGTATCTGTCACGGTGCTGCTGTATCTGTCACCGTGCTGCTGTATCTGTCACCGTGCTGCTGTATCTGTCACCGTGCTGCTGTATCTGTCACCGTGCTGCTGTATCTGTCACCGTGCTGCTGTATCTGTCACCGTACTGCTGTATCTGTCACCGTGCTCCTGCTTCCGACACAACATTCTGCTGTCCTTGACACCACGTTCTCCGCGCCTTCACAGATCGCCAAGCTGTTTTCCTTCACCTGGACTCTGGGACCGGTGCTGTGTCTGGGTGTCCACTACATTCAGACGGTGACGGCCATCTGCTCTGTACTCACACTCACCGCCATCAGTCTGGAGAGGTGAGTCCATTCTGACATCAGCGGAGAGAGGTGAGTTCACTCTGACATCAGGAGAGAGGGATGAATCCACTCTGACATCAGCAGGGAGAAGGGAGTTCACTCTGACATCAGGGGAGAGGGATGAGTCCACTCTGACATCAGCAGAGAGAGGTGAGTTCACTCTGACATCAGCAGAGAGAGGTGAGTCCACTCTGACATCAGCAGAGAGAGGTGAGTTCACTCTGACAACAGGGGAGAGGGATGAGTCCACTCTGACATAAGCGGAGAGAGGTGAGTTCACTCTGACATCAGGGGAGAGGTGAGTCCACTCTGACATCAGGGGAGAGGGATGAGTCCACTCTGACATCAGCAGAGAGAGGTGAGTTCACTCTGACATCAGGGGAGAGGGATGAGTCCACTCTGACATCAGCGGAGAGAGGTGAGTTCACTCTGACATCAGCAGAGAGAGTTGAGTTCACTCTGACATCATCAGAGAGAGGTGGGTTCACTCTGTCATCAACAGAGAGAGGTGAGTTCACTCTGACATCAGGGGAGAGGGATGAGTCCACTCTGACATCAGCGGAGAGAGGTGAGTTCATTCTGACATCAGGGGAGAGGGATGAGTCCACTCTGACATCAGCGGAGAGAGGTGAGTTCACTCTGACATCAGCAGAGAGAGGTGAGTCCACTCTGACATCAGCAGAGAGAGGTGAGTTCACTCTGACATCAGGGGAGAGGGATGAGTCCACTCTGACATAAGCGGAGAGAGGTGAGTTCACTCTGACATCAGGGGAGAGGTGAGTCCACTCTGACATCAGGGGAGAGGGATGAGTCCACTCTGACATCAGCAGAGAGAGGTGAGTTCACTCTGACATCAGGGGAGAGGGATGAGTCCACTCTGACATCAGCGGAGAGAGGTGAGTTCACTCTGACATCAGCAGAGAGAGGTGAGTTCACTCTGACATCATCAGAGAGAGGTGGGTTCACTCTGTCATCAGGGGAGAGGGATGAGTAAACTCTGACATCAGCGGAGAGAGGTGAGTTCACTCTGACATCAGGGGAGAGGGATGAGTCCACTCTGACATAAGTCTAGAAGAGAGGTTAGTCCACTCTGACATCAGCAGAGAGAGGTGAGTCCACTCTGACATCAGCAGAGAGAGGTGAGTTCACTCTGACAACAGGGGAGAGGGATGAGTCCACTCTGACATAAGCGGAGAGAGGTGAGTTCACTCTGACATCAGGGGAGAGGTGAGTCCACTCTGACATCAGGGGAGAGGGATGAGTCCACTCTGACATCAGCAGAGAGAGGTGAGTTCACTCTGACATCAGGGGAGAGGGATGAGTCCACTCTGACATCAGCGGAGAGAGGTGAGTTCACTCTGACATCAGCAGAGAGAGTTGAGTTCACTCTGACATCATCAGAGAGAGGTGGGTTAACTCTGTCATCAACAGAGAGAGGTGAGTTCACTCTGACATCAGGGGAGAGGGATGAGTCCACTCTGACATCAGCGGAGAGAGGTGAGTTCATTCTGACATCAGGGGAGAGGGATGAGTCCACTCTGACATCAGCGGAGAGAGGTGAGTTCACTCTGACATCAGCAGAGAGAGGTGAGTCCACTCTGACATCAGCAGAGAGAGGTGAGTTCACTCTGACATCAGGGGAGAGGGATGAGTCCACTCTGACATAAGCGGAGAGAGGTGAGTTCACTCTGACATCAGGGGAGAGGTGAGTCCACTCTGACATCAGGGGAGAGGGATGAGTCCACTCTGACATCAGCAGAGAGAGGTGAGTTCACTCTGACATCAGGGGAGAGGGATGAGTCCACTCTGACATCAGCGGAGAGAGGTGAGTTCACTCTGACATCATCAGAGAGAGGTGGGTTCACTCTGGCATAAGTCTAGAAGAGAAGTTAGTCCACTCTGACATCAGCAGAGAGAGGTGGGTTCACTCTGACATAAGTCTAGAAGAGAGGTTAGTCCACTCTGACATCAGCAGAGAGAGGTGAGTCCACTCTAACATCAGCGGAGAGAGGTGAGTCCACTCTGACATCAGCGGAGAGAGGTGAGTCCACTCTGACATCAGTCTAGAAGAGAGGTTAGTCCACTCTGACATCAGCAGAGAGAGGTGGGTTCACTCTGACATAAGTCTAGAAGAGAGGTTAGTCCACTCTGACATC
>JAXIVJ010019546.1:2500-17500 GCA_036785665.1 Chirona hameri | reverse complement strand
TATATATATATATATATATATATATATATATATATATATATATATATATTATATATATATATATATATATATATATATATATATATATATATATATATATATATATATATATATATATATATATATATATATATATATATATATATATATATATATATATATATATATATATATATATATATATATATATATATATATATATATATATATATATATATATATATATATATATATATATATATATATATATATATATATATATATATATATATATTATATATATATATATATATATATATATATATATATATATATATATATATATATATATATATATATATATATATATATATATATATATATATATATATATATATATATATATATATATATATATATATATATATATATATATATATATATATATATATATATATATATATATATATATATATATATATATATATATATATATATATATATATATATATATATATATATATATATATATATATATATATATATATATATATATATATATATATATATATATATATATATATATATAATATATATATATATATATATATATATATATATATATATATATATATATATATATATATATATATATATATATATATATATATATATATATATATATATATATATATATATATATATATATATATATATATATATATATATATATATATATATATATATATATATATATATATATATATATATATATATATATATATATATATATATATATATATATATATATATATATATATATATATATATATATATATATATATATATATATATATATATATATATATATATATATATATATATATATATATATATATATATATATATATATATATATATATATATATATATATATATATATATATATATATATATAAATATATATTATATATATATATATATATATATATATATATATATATATATATATATATATATATATATATATATATATATATATATATATATATATATATATATATATATATATATATATATATATATATATATATATATATATATATATATATATATATATATATATATATATATATATATATATATATATATATATATATATATATATATATATATATATATATATATATATATATATATATATATATATATATATATATATATATATATATATATATATATATATATATATATATATATATATATATATATATATAAATATATATATATATATATATATATATATATATATATATATATATATATATATATATATATATATATATATATATATATATATATATATATATATATATATATATATATATATATATATATATATATATATATATATATATATATATATATATATATATATATATATATATATATATATATATATATATATATATATATATATATATATATATATATATATATATATATATATATATATATATATATATATATATATATATATATATATATATATATATATATATATATATATATATATATATATATATATATATATATATATATATATATATATATATATATATATATATATATATATATATATATATATATATATATATATATATATATATATATATATATATATATTCCTTTGCAAGGATATGTACTCCACCAACAAAAAAGTAGAATTCCCGCCCTGGAGGCCTGGGAACAGGCGAGTAACCACCACTGGGGTCACTGGGGATCAGTCCCAAGTAACATTTTCAGATTTTAACATTACGCCTATGGGCGTTGCAGGGAAAGAATCTACTTCAAAGTGCCTCCGTCCCACCTACTTTTGGAAGGTGGTTACGGCTATGCCTGAGAGTCAAATAACCACAGCAGTTGTGGCGCCATAAGCCACAATTATGACCTGCTTGTGGCTTGCCTGTGTTTTCTTTTGTCAATTTCAACTTATTATTTGTTAAGAACCTGCAATTTCTGACAAAACATTGCCAGTGTTTTTTTTTGCCAATTTCAATTTAGTATTTTGCTAGGATAATTATTGCAATTTTTGTGAAAATAAGATTTGCTTAATCTGAAGGGACCCGACGGTCCTGGGCCTCAATATTCTAAATTTGACCGGGCATGGGCCGGACATGGGCTTGGTGTTCATGGGCCTGGGCTGGGCCGGACAGGGGGTTAGTGGGACCGTGGCGAACACTGGTCCAAACCAAAGTCATATTCGTAGTTTTGAGCTCAAGATGCACCGTAAGGTTGAATTTCAAGACAACTTTCAAGGTGACCCATTCCCTTTAACCCGGCATTGACTGGGGGTTCCAGCCACCACCCATTGGCGGGGGGCGTTTTTCGTTATCTTCCGAACCAATAATCGCAGCGAGACGTGCAAGGCGGCATTTGAAAGCTCTTTTTATCAGACGAATCTAAAGCATACTCGAAAATTTCATATTGAGGTCACATGTCAGGTCACAGCCAGGTCAAAGGTCAAAATCGAGGTAGTTGAGTGTATGGACCATACTTTCCATCCAAAGCCTTCGATTGCGACCATGATCACTCAAAGTGCTCTCAAAGGTATAATACACATTACACATCCCGCATGAGCTAAAGTGAGACTGTTGCCAAAGATCAAGGTCAAGCAAGATCATGTCACAAAAGGTCACTATTGGCAAGAGGTCTACGAAAGTCATGCGAAACACGTTTTATGGGTTAATCTACGCGTATAATTCGAGAGTAGCAAACATTTCCACAATCTGACACCATATAAGGTCAAGCTCAGGTCCCATCAGGTCAAAATTTGAAATTGATAAATATAAATAAAAAGGGCATGTTTCTAGACAAGTTCTCTCAGAAATACAGTGCTGGCGTTTGTTTGTTTGTATCTGGTCAATAAAAGACAAAAAACGCAACTTCAAAATATGACGTCATGAGTTACTCATACTTTGGAAGCTATTAGTCAGTCAAAAATAGCGATATTGCTTTTAAATTTGGTTTGGGTATTTTCCACACGTCAACATATCTTCCGGTTTTTGATTTTTTTGAAAGATTTGATTTGGAGCTAATTTTTAAAACAAATAGTTTATTTTGTATTTTTGGGTCAAAAACCATTTGTTTTACAAATCCGTGATAGCCATTTTGTGTAGCTCTTTCCATTTGCTGTCTTTTGACGTTCTTCGATTGCGTTTTGCTAAAAATATGACATGTGTACGGCCTGCTAAAGTTTAGCTGATTTTGTTTGGGTCAAACTAGTGTGTAGTGACATCACTAAATTTGCTATATCTCGAAATTGTTCAACAAAATTGCTTCTTTTTTGCACAGAAGACGTACAATTGATTCAGGAGTAGGTACCTGAAGTTTCACGTCGATAGCGCTATTGGATTTTTAGCTATTGCGAAAGTTCGTCAGGGGTGGGGGGCGAAAAACGCACCCCCCTAGCCAATGGTGGGTTAGAAACAATTCGGCGATTTTTAGAATGTTTCAAATTCAATGGCTTCTGCTGACCTAACCATTGACCTTAGGTCAATTACGATGAAAATTAGTTACAGGAATTTCAATTATCTTTCGAAGATTTTTTTCCGAGCGATAACTTTTTTAGTTATCGAGATATAGCCAGTTTTATCAAGGACAGTCATATATAGACGAAATTTAACCTTTGGTGAGCTCTGGCGACCTCTATATTGGCCTGACCTAATAAAATACCGATATGCAATTGATAGAACCATACTCGTGCTTGATTCAGTTTAAGCGGAATCGATTCAGATTCCATGCTAAGCCAGATGGGTCTGATTCCGATTCCGAATCCAACACTGAAAAGCAGGATTGAAATCATTTTGGTTGTTGTATCTCAGGATTATAAATGCCTATCTTGTTTAAGCCACTACAAATGTCTTGATGTGTTTTCGTCTCATCGGAGAATTTCAAGTCGTATCAACAGAGTAGTTCTAGCAAAAAATCAGTGTGTATGATCTCCGACGAGATGGGGGCAAATTCACCAAACGAAAGGATACACTTGGACGCATTTATGTAATTTCCTGAATTCCATGAAAGTACTCGCGGAGTCCCATTTGGATGTCTCATACATTTGACGATTCCGCATATTTGGAAACGAAATACCCATTCACTTCACGCAACAACGTGAACACTCCGCAATGCCAAAACCTGAATCACCTGATAAAAGCTAATGTTTCATTGTGAATATTTATGTATTATTTTTTTAACAATATTACCTACTTTTTCTACAGCAACTATTTTTGTTTATATAAAATAATTGTCATGGAAACTGTTTGTCAAGCCATATTAAAACATATTGAACCAATGTGTCTGTCACGTCATGCTATGAATATGCAATTATCAGCTGACTAAAATAAACTTGGCGCAAAACACGGTTCGAAAATATTTGTAAACTGCGTTCAAACTTCAACCGTTCCAGCGTGTTTCGGTTTCTGGGGGATGGTAAGTTAATTTGTATTATTATTATTAAATTGTGAAAGTACATCATGTCGTTTAATTTTAGTTTGATACAAGGAATGCACCAATACTCGCCACAATGACAGTGTTGATGGGTTTACTAGTGCAACTGCAATGCTGTATGTACAAAGTGAGATTTCTGGTTACAGCCGGGGTTGGTCAATATCTGGTCAATATTTAAATATCAATATCTGGTATATATTGGACATGTTTTGCTCCTGTGATGTAATAATTTCTTTATAAATTGTAAACACTCCATCACCTTCTGCAAACTTTACTTAACAATCAGGCGCGGATCCAGGATTTTGGTCAGGGGCGTGCCCTAACCAGTCGGGTGAACTATGGTAATCTGGACCCATTTTTGGAACATTCCATTTTTGGAACGTTCCATTTTTGGAACGTTCCATTTTTGGAACACCATACCCAAAAATGGAAACCGTCTGTCCCCTACTCGCAACGCTTGATAGCGATTCTGACGCAATTTTTCGACGAAGATATCAATTTAGAGCTTCGAAACTTACATATAATACAGTTCACAGTGGCAAGAACATTTTGTGCAAAACTTGTCTCTCTATCTCTATATACCTCTCTATCTCTATGATGTGACCGTAATTTTATTGTCTTAGGTGCGCTGTTTTACACATCTTTTTCCTCTGTTTATAGTGGCGATCGTATTGTCCATATCGAAACAAAAAATAAGAAAAAAGAATATCAGGGAAAATTCAACTAAAATGGCTCCAGTTGTGAATTTTATCGTATCCAAAAATCAAACCAGCTTCTTACCATAAGACAAATATTTTTTGACATTCCATAACAGTAGGCACACTCCAGGTAGTCAGAGTTACACTGGTAGATCCAGGGGGGGGGCATCGGGGGCAAATGATCCCCCTCCACAGGAATCTGGGAGGAGCATTTATTACAAGCATGGATACGCGATTTACGCGATTTAGCGATTCATACTCGATTTAGCGACCACTGAGATGTACTAGCTGTCGTTTTGTAGTACGGGAAACGGCCTACCATGTGGACGTTCCTACATATATGGGCATTGGGCACAAATTACCAGGCATGATGTAGAGCCCTTCATGGGCCACATTTTCAGCCCCCATCCCGTTCCATCTCATTCAGCCAGACCCAAACCCGTTACAATCCGAATTCATAATTGATCGGGCTCCTATTCCCCCACCCGTTTAAGTATATTTCACTTTTTGTGGTGCTAAAAAATGGTATGGTCTGTCCCAAACCCGTTCCAACCCACTACATTTTAAAAAAATTGGCCCATTCCCATTCCCATATGGTATGGGATTCCCATTCCATGAAGGGAATCCCTCGGTGGAATGTCCATCGGTGGAACCAACATGTCATAAGTGCTTGTGAGAGCTTCCCGAATACATTTAAACTTAATTTGGTTCATCCCACAATCACCGGAATGCGAGAAACCATGCGACTCCGTCTCAGCGTTGCGGCCCACCACTGGGCGGGAGGTATACTAGCTGTCCTTTTTGTAGTGCGGGAAACGGCAGCGGCTGCGCGTGGTTGCGGATACGAATAGAAAGTGGGCGGAGTTACCTATCCATACTTACTTTATCCATGATACAATATGCCCCCCCCCCCCCACGCGTTCCCTGCACTGAACGTGAAAATCAACGATCCTTCATGATGAAAACGGATTTTTTCTCGAGTGATTGAATTTGAAGTTTGTATATAGGTATCCCTTTCTTTCAGTGGTAGATAAAACAGCGCACCTGATGCAATTCATGCAGCCCCGGTGGCACTTAACCCGCGCCCCGCTGGAGGGGGTGGGGGCAGAATCTGACCATCCCCCCCTCCCGGATGTTCTGAATAACTTGCAAACTATAATAGATATCAACGCCAAACGTTCAGTACCTTATGCTGCATCCATTCTGCGTCTTTACACCAGAATCCAATGAAACTGATGCAAGATTTTGGGAGATAATGGCGTTTTAACATGCGCAGTGGAGGGAGGGGGGGGGGGCGCTTTTGTGCCCCCCTCCTCCCACATGTTTTTCGTGAATAGCTCGCAGACGAAGCGGCGCAGGACGGTGTTTTTTTTCTTCACGCAGCATTTACGCCAACTCAATAGCGGATCGTTTGACATAAAAAATCAAAATCAGCTGATCATTTTTTTAGTTATACGGATTTTCATTCCAAGATGGCGGTCAGAATCGAGGTTGGCAAAGCGATATCTTCGGAACCAACAGTCGGATCGGGATGATTCAAACGCCATTCGGTAGACAATGTCAATGTTCATGCCCCGAAACATTCTTGGACACATTGTTGGTGACCTGTGACGTTTCAGAGGTCAAATTCTCGAAACTGTGACATTTGGCTAGATTTGACTTTCGTGACCTCGTTTGACCTTGAAGATATTGACCGAAGGTCATTAATTTTTTGCAAATGTAGGTCATCATAGCATATGCAAACCCTCTAAGTTTAACTGCTATTTTATTTATTTTGTATCTTATAATTTCGGAGATATTAGGGGGGGCACTAAAGGCCCCCCCCCCCCCCTCCCTCCACTGCGTGTTAGTGGCATACCCCTCTCCACTGCGCGTGTTAATGACGTCATGTCATGGCATTTTATGTGGAAAAACGATAAATGTTTGAACAATCGTAGAAAATAGAGCTTTGAAGCAAATTGCAAAAAAAAACGTTAAAAGAATGGAAATGACATCTCTTGAAAATATCTATCTCGGATTTGGATTTTTTTTGTTTTTGACCCCAACACCCCAAAAAAAAACGGGAAAAAAATCACAAAATCATTTCTTTTAAGTGAATTTCTTAAGTTCGAATATCAAAATAAGGTGACTGGCCCAAATCCGCGGGGAAAATGGGGTACATTTTTGCCACAAAAAGATCACCCACGCAGAGAGGCTGGATCGACCCTTGGCGTTTTTGGAGATGGCGCCCCCCCCCCCCCCCCCTTAAGCGATGGCGCCCCTGATCGCCGAGTTGCCACCCCAGTCAAAATCCCTTAAAATACGCCCTGACGTGTCGTCTTCATGACGCCTGGTGGCCGCTGCCAGCGAGGTCAGACAAGACTTCCCCGATCCAACTGCTCCGAAGAAGCATGGTAAGATAGAGCTGCTTTCAGGAGAGGGGTCTTCAGAGCAGATCTAAAACAGCCAAAGGTGGTTTAGGCGCTAGCCCCAGAACATGTTATCATAACTCATTGGATCTCCTTCGAAATATATAAATAATTGATTTACGATTAGCTTCCCTTCAAAAGTCATGTCGTTTTTTTAACCAGGAAATGTTGTGAATCGATGTGTATATATAATGCATATAGTGTAAATATGTAAATGAATGTTGTGGTGAACCAGCACATTTCTATTTTGATGTTGACTCAAACGGGACATTTTGACCAGATCGGTTGTTGTTCCTGTGGCGGATCTCACAGAAATCGGATGTGATTGGAAATGTGTGCTTGCGCGTGCGCGCGAGATGAGTACCACTGCTGGGGGGGGGGGGGGGGGGACACACTTGTATTGAATGCCCGTCTCAGATTCCTGTGGAGGGGGGATATTTGCCCCTGATTCCCCACTCGATCCGACAGTGCCAGCAATTACCGCCAAGGAGAGCCTCTGCCAGACACTTACCTAACGGAATTCATTTTCCCATTTTCCAAATTTGTATAAGCAAAAGCGGAAGTTGTGTCATGCCGCGAAGCGGCGCGAAAGTTTCCGTTTTTTACTGTGGATATCTGGATTTTGAATGCTGAAAAAGACAATATTTACGATTTTACGATCAATTGGGAACGCGCAGGGGGAAGGTACTTTTATTGAATGACCCCCAGATTCATACGGAGAAGGGGGGTCATCAGGCCAGGGAAGGGGGGTCATCAGGAATTTGCTCCTGATGACTCCCCTTCCCTGGATCCGCCAGTGCAAGTTGGGCACCGCTGGAGCGGCTTTTAGGTACTGATGTCGGCATATTTGTGGTCGCATCGCCTTTTTAGGAACTCGGCAAACTAGCTAAACATGTAGCACGCTTGAAAGTTAAGATTTGATTAAGGGATTGGGCCCTGTAAGTACATTTAGGTACCGACTACCGACAACGAGACCGTCTGCCAGACATTTAATGGAATTCATTTTCCTATTTTCCAAATATGTATAAGCAATGGCGAAACTTGTGTCATGCGGCGAAGCGGCGCGAAATTTTCCCGTTTTGTATAGTGGATAGCTGGATTATGACTTCTGCAAAGGCAATTTTTACGATTACGATTCATCGAGCAAAGGGGGGGGGCAAAATATACGTTGCCCCCTCCCTTTGAATACTAAAGTGGTGGGGGGGGGGGGCATGGCCCCCGTGCTCCCCCCCCCCCCCCCCCCACGGCCGCCAGTGGGCGACTAAACCAACTTTGGCCGTTTTAGATCCGCTCTTGAAGACCCCTCTCCTGAAAGCATCTCTATCTTACCATGCTTTTTTGGAGCAGTTGTATCGGGGAAGTCTTGTCTGACCTCGCTGGCAGCGGCCACCGGGCGTCATGAAGACGACACATGACTGGCCTGCGAGGTCACGCGTTCGTCTGACGGCTGACTCAGGCGCTGGCAGTGCTTTGGGTTTGGGACTCTCCTGCCCGTGGTGGAGGCACGGTTTTGATGATTATCAGATTATCTTACTTGCTTTATTAAATATTATGTTATTAAGTGCGGTTCAGTGTAGCTGAATTGATAGACTCCATCATTTCTTGGTGATCTACGCAGCAGCTACTGAGCACACCACCATCAACTCTGACAACAAGCCACCGTCTGCCCAGCCAGTCATGCCTCAGCAGCCGATTCAGGAGCAGGAGCCAGATGACTCAGCTGGCAGGGACAGCATGGAGCCCAGCACAAAGAAGGCCAGGATGATCCAGAAGGCGACCAACGTCACCTTCCAGTCGGGCCATGTGTCCCGCAACAAGCGTGGCCAGATCATTGGCGAGCGCGGGGAGTTCCGCGGCTGCACTATCTGGCTGACCGGTTTGTCGGGCGCCGGTAAGACGACCATCTCGTTCGCTCTGGAGGAGTTCCTCGTCTCGAACGGCATCCCGTCGTACGGCCTGGACGGAGATAACATCCGGCACGGCCTCAACAAGAACCTGGGCTTCTCGGCAGAGGACAGGGAGGAGAACATCCGGCGAGTGGCCGAGGTGGCCAAGCTGTTTGCCGACAGCGGCGTGGTGGCGCTCTGCAGTTTCGTCTCACCGTATGGCAAGGATCGTGACGTGGCGCGGAAGCTACACCGTGACTCGGGCCTGCCCTTCTACGAGTGTTTCGTCGACACGCCTCTGGACGTATGCGAGACACGTGACGTCAAGGGCCTGTACAACAAGGCGCGACAGGGACACATCAAGGGTTTCGCCGGTATCGACGCGCCGTACGAGCGTCCCACCAACCCGGACATAACGCTGTACACGGCCAACAGCACTGTGCAGGACTGTGTGGACCAGGTGGTGGACCTGCTCACCGCTCATGGTATCGTGCCGCGCTCTGCCAGCCAGGCTGTAGGAGAGCTGCTCGTGGTGGCCGAACAGCTGGCTGAGGTCACACAGGTGGCGGCCAGTCTGCCCGCCGTGGATATCACCAAACTGGACATGCAGAGGGTCCAGGTGCTGTCCGAGGGTTGGGCCACGCCGCTCACCGGCTTCATGAGGGAGCGCGAGTTCCTACAGTGTCAGCACTTTAGCTGCCTGGTGGACGACGGCGTCACCAACCAGTCTGTGCCGATCGGGCTAGCCGTCCAGACGGCCGACAAGGAGCGGCTGGCCCCCCAGTCCGCCCTCACCCTCAGGTATAACGGCCGTCCGGTGGCCATCCTGCGTAAACCAGAGTTCTACGAGCACAGGAAGGAGGAACGCTGCGCCAGGCAGTGGGACACCACCAACCCCGGACACCCCTACGTTAAGATGGTGATGGAGTCGGGCGACTGGCTGGTCGGCGGCGACCTGGAGGTGCTGGAGCGGGTCAAATGGAACGACGGCCTGGACCAGTACCGGCTGGCGCCCACCGCACTCAGGGCCAGGTTCCGTGAGCTGCAGGCGGACGCGGTGTTCGGGTTCCAGCTGAGGAACCCCATCCACAACGGGCACGCGCTGCTCATGCAGGACACGAAGCGCCGTCTCCTGGAGAAGGGCTCCAAGAAGCCGGTGCTTCTACTGCACCCTCTAGGCGGCTGGACGAAGGACGACGACGTCCCCCTGGCGACCCGGATCCTGCAGCACCAGACGATCATGGAGGACGGCGTGCTCGACCCGGCCTCCACCGTGCTGGCCATCTTCCCCTCGCCGATGATGTACGCCGGGCCGACCGAGGTGCAGTGGCACGCCAAGGCCAGGATGTGCACCGGGGCGGCGTTCTACATCGTCGGCAGGGACCCGGCCGGCATGGGTCATCCAAACGGGAGTGGGGACATGTACGAACCGACACACGGTGGCAAGGTCGTGACGATGGCTCCGGGCATGAAGCTTCTGGAAATCCTTCCGTTCCGCGTAGCCGCCTACAACAAACAGCTGGGCAAGATGGACTTCTTCGACCCGGCCAACAAGGACAACTTCGAGTTCATCTCGGGCACCAAAATGCGAGGTCTGGCCAGGTCGGGTGAGCAGCCGCCGGACGGTTTCATGGCTCCCCGCGCCTGGAAAATCATCGCCGAGTTCTATCAGTCTCAGATCAAGACGTAGGCCGACCACCGGCTGCAGAAGCGGTGGCCGTGGGTTCTGACTTCTGACCAATGGGCTGGCCAGTCTGGTGACGTGACAAATGTTAGCGCGGTTTTATCGTCTATTGAGGTGGCATCACTGTTAGTTTCTGGATCAATTGAAACTGTGTGAGACGGGCACGTCCATGTGCGAAAGTTTACGAAGGAACCAGTAGAATAGGTTTGTTATTCGACGAAGACGTGAATTGACGCTGATATTCGCGTCGTATTTTATTGCGCACGCTGCTTGTACGACGTTATTTGTCTGCACGTGATTTAATCTCGACTTCCTTCGGTATGAAGATGCATCGCAACATATCTGTATAATTGTACCGTGTGATGCCCGCGCCGAATACGCTGGGCTGTCTGCAGTGGCTGGCGCCTCTGTTGCCTGCTGGCGGCGTTTGCAGACACACTGTTGCGCTGTGTGGGCCTGTATGTATGTATGTATGTATTTACTTCACGGGGCATCCACAAGTTGGCGTGGCTATTAAGCCCCGGGTCGAGTGGGGGAGTAAGACATGCAGTGAAAGAGAGCACACAGTCGCACAGCCTAAATCCTAAAACCACCAACATTCACATATATCACGACAGACACGGGTCACTGAGATCAGTCGTCTTGTGGGTGTCCGTCGTCCGTAGTAGCGGACCCGAGGTGTCGTTTCACCGCGCGCGTGAAAGCTGGCGGCCCCAGCTGCGAGATGTCAGGTGGGAGTCCGTTGTACAGGGCGGGTGCCCTGCAGGAGAACCTCCGCTTACCGGCCTCAGTTCTGGAGTGGGGGACGTGCAGCTGCTGGTCCTGCCTGGTGGATCTGGCGCGGACAGAGCTGTTTGTGCGGAAGGCGCCTGCGAGCACGTCCGGCCTGTCGTGGTCTCTGTTCTCGTCTCTTTACTTGGTACCGGTACTCCCGGGTACCGCGGTGTACCAGGGCAGCGGCGTTCGCCCCGCTCGCTGCCTGCTGAATCATTCCTCCGCGTCGCCACTTCCGACTCTCGGCGCCCGTATGACCAGAGCAGTCTGTGTGCCCAGAAGCCCCTCCCGGATCCCGGCGCAGTGACCCCGGGCGCCGCCGTCGCGCCGCCGTCCCGCCGTCCCCAGCCGGTCCCGCCGTCCCCAGCCTGTCCCCTCCTCACCACCTCACACCCGCTCCGCCGGGACCAATCGGTGTCTAGATGGACCAGCACCCCACCACAAGTCGCATGTCTGGTCGACCGGCGCCGCGCCCCTGATTGTCTCTGGATAGGCCGGTGTCGCGCCACCGTGCCACCGTGCCATGTGTACCGTGCCACACTGCGCCACCGTGCCATGTGTACTGTGTCATGTGCCACCGTGTCATGTGTACCGTGCCATGTGTACCGTGTCATGTGTACCGTGCCATACTGCGCCACCGTGTCATGTGTACCGTGCCACACTGCGCCACCGTGCCATGTGTACTGTGTCATGTGCCACCGTGCCATGTGTACCGTGCCATGTGTACCGTGTCATGTGTACCGTGCCACACTGCGGCACCGTGCCATGTGTACTGTGCCATGTGCCACCGTGCCATGTGTCGCCGTGCCATGTGTACCGTGCCATGTGTCGCCGTGCCATGTGTACCGTGCCATGTGTACCGTGTCATGTGTACCGTGCCACACTGCGGCACCTTGCCATGTGTACTGTGCCATGTGCCACCGTGCCATGTGTCGCCGTGCCATGTGTACCGTGCCACACTGCGCCACCGTGACATGTGCCACCGTGACATGTGTACCGTGAGATGTGTACCGTATCATGTGTACCGTGCCATGTGTACCGTGACATGTGTACCGTGACATGTGTACCGTGCCACACTGCGCCACCGTGACATGTGCCACCGTGCCATGTGTACCGTGACATGTGTACCGTATCATGTGTACCGTGCCATGTGTACCGTGACATGTGTACCGTATCATGTGTACCGTGCCATGTGTACCGTGACATGTGTACCGTGACATGTGTACCGTGACATGTGTACCGTGACATGTGTACCGTGTCATGTGTCGCCGTGCCATGTGTACCGTGACATGTGTACCGTGCCATGCGCCACCGTGCCATGCGCCACCGTGCCATGTGTACCGTGCCATGTGTACCGTGCCATGTGTACCGTGCCATGTGTACCGTGACATGTGTACCGTTACATGTGTCCCGTGCCATGTGACCCGTTCCATGTGTACCGTGCCATGTGTACCGTGCCATGTGTACCGTGCCATGTGTACCGTGCCATGTGTACCGTGACATATGTACCGTGCCATGTGCCGCCGTACCATGTGTGCCGTTCCATGTGTACCGTGCCATGTGTCACCGTGCCATGTGTGCCGTGCCATGTGTACCGTGCCATGTGTCGCCGTGCGATGTGTACCGTGCCATGTGTACCGTGACATGTGTACCGTGGCATGTGTACCGTGCCATGTGCCGCCGTACCATGTGTGCCGTGCCATGTGTACCGTGCCATGTGTCACCGTGCCATGTGTGCCGTGCCATGTGTACCGTGCCATGTGTCGCCGTGCGATGTGTACCGTGCCATGTGTACCGTGCCATGTGCCGCCGTGTCATGTGTCGCCGTGCCATGTGCCGCCGTGTCTGTTCGTACCCTGTCCCCGAAGTACCCCGTCCGACGGCCCCATCGGCCCTGGCACCCCCGGCACCAGTCGGCTGCGGCTGCTGTCACAGTCTGTCTGTATCTGTGGCTGCCGTCCCGCGGCAGTCCAGCGAGGACTGCACTCGGCACTGTGCTGCGGTGTACTCTGTACTGTGCTGTGCTGTACTGTGCTGCGGCTGCTGTCACAGTCTGTCTCTATATGTGACTGCCGTCCCGCGGCAGTCCAGCGAGGACTGCACTCGGCACTGTGCTGCGGTGTACTCTGTACTGTGCTGTGCTGTACTGTGCTGCGGCTGCTGTCACAGTCTGTCTGTATCTGTGGCTGCCGTCCCGCGGCAGGCCAGCGAGGACTGCACTCGGCACTGTGCTGCGGTGTACTATGTACTGTGCTGTGCTGTACTGTGCTGCGGCTGCTGTCACAGTCTGTCTGTATCTGTGGCTGCCGTCCCGCGGCAGTCCAGCGAGGACTGCACTCGGCACTGTGCTGCGGTGTACTCTGTACTGTGCTGTGCTGTACTGTGCTGCGGCTGCTGTCACAGTCTGTCTGTATCTGTGGCTGCCGTCCCGCGGCAGTCTAGCGAGGACTGCACTCGGCACTGTGCTGCGACACCGCCTGGCCGCGTGGGTGCGGCTGACCACCGGCTGTACCGTCCATCACCCAGCGTTCAACTGTCAGTGGGCGCAAAATCAGCCGAGGAGTTGGCGCGCCCTAAAGCCATAATAAGCGAACAAATACAGTCTCAGACGCCACCGACCGGCTGTCACACGGCGCAGTGTTTCTGTACCCCCTCCCTCTGTGTACGCAGTGTGCGTGTTCATGTATCCCCGCTGTGGCGACCTGTTGGCCCAGCGCAACAAGCCAACCAGCACCGGGCCGGATAGCACCGGGCCGGATAGCACCGGGCCGGATAGCCCAGCCCAGCTCTCTGTTGAGTGTCCACGCCGCCGCCGCCGCCGCCGCCGCCGCCGCCGCCGCCGGCGCGACCGGCGCGGCGTCTCGGCCGGCGCGGCGTCGCGGCGTCTCGGCGTCTCGGCCGGCGCGGCGTCTCGGCCGTCGTGGCGTCTCGGCGTCTCGGCCGGCGCGGCGTTGTGGCCGGCGCGGCGTCGCGGCGTCGCGGCGTCTCGGCCGGCGCGGCGTCTCAGCGTGGTGCTGAGTACCGCGAGTGACGCCGGGAGTAGCTCGCGGCCGCGCGTGTGCCTT
>JAXIVJ010019545.1:0-18862 GCA_036785665.1 Chirona hameri | reverse complement strand
GCAGGCAGGCAGGCAGGGCAGGCAGGCAGGCAGGCAGGCAGGCAGGCAGGCAGGCAGGCAGGCAGGCAGGCAGGCAGGCAGGCAGGCAGGCAGGCAGGCAGGCAGGCAGGCAGGCAGGCAGGCAGGCAGGCAGGCAGGCAGGCAGGCAGGCAGGGCAGGCAGGCAGGCAGGCAGGCAGGCAGGCAGGCAGGCAGGCAGGCAGGCAGGCAGGCAGGCAGGCAGGCAGGCAGGCAGGCAGGCAGGCAGGCAGGCAGGCAGGCAGGCAGGCAGGCAGGCAGGCAGGCAGGCAGGCAGGCAGGCAGCAGGCAGGCAGGCAGGCAGGCAGGCAGGCAGGTAGGCAGGTAGGCAGGTAGGCAGGTAGGTAGGTAGGTAGGTAGGTAGGTAGGTAGGTAGGTAGGTAGGTAGGTAGGTAGGTAGGTAGGTAGGTAGGTAGGTAGGCTAAGTTTGAACTGATCCCGATCGGAACGCGTCAAAATCTCCGCACCTTACCGGCATTCACTGTTAAATTCCGCGACGTCGCGCTTACTCCGTGCAGTGAGGCAAAGAATCTGGGGGGTAATATTCGACCGCTGCCTCAACTGGGACTCCCACGTGACCTTCGTCAGCCAGAAATGCATGGGCGTCTTGGCGGGAATAGCTCAGGTCCGTCACCAGCTTCCACCTGAGATCCTGCCCATCATCGTTTCTGCACTGGTCTTTTCTCACATTCGGTACTGCTTCACTATCTTTGGAAACGGTTCGGCTCAAAATATCGCAGCTGTTCAAAAGATCATCAACTTTGCCGCTCGCATAATCTCAGGAAAAAGGAAGGTCGACCCCATCTCGGCTGCTAGGGAAGAGCTAGGCTGGCTCACGTCTGCGGACTTATTTTATCACCAGACTTTGGCCTCACTTCATCGGATCCGCGTCACCGGTCAACCAGAGTATCTGGCTTCGCAGTTTTACACGAACCGAGAGCGTGCTGATCGTGTGCGCAGCACTAGGCAAGACCATCTGCTCAGTCTGCCTCGCATCACCGGCTCTGCTGCGGGCAAGCGTCAGTTTGTGTATCGCGCAGCTAAGCTCTACAATGAGCTGCCACCTGAACTTGCGACCGTGTCAGTGGCGTCGTTCAAACGTACGCTGAAGAAGCGCCTGCTACCGACGAAGGAGTAGAACGGCGAATCTATTGTATATGTACCTGACTGGGAATATGTGCGTGTGAATGATATTCTATCCACTGCTTTTATACACCCTACGTTTCTTGACTCGGGATTAGGAATAGTCCCCGGACCTCGGTCCATTAGAGGGGATAATCCCACGATGTACAATAAATAAATAAATAAATAAATAGGTAGGTAGGTAGGTAGGTAGGTAGGTAGGTAGGTAGGTAGGTAGGGTATGTAGGTAGGTAGGTAGGTAGGTACGGTAGGTAGGTAGGTAGGTAGTTAGGTAGGTAGGTAGGTAGGTAGGTAGGTAGGTAGGTAGGTAGGTAGGTAGGTAGGTAGGTAGGTAGGTAGGTAGGTAGGTAGGTAGGTAGGTAGGTATGTAGGTATGTAGGTATGTAGGTATGTAGGTATGATAGGGCATTGTATGTATGTATGTATGTATGTATGTATGTATGTATGTATGTATGTATGTATGTATGTATGTATGTATGTATGTATGTATGTATGTATGTATGTATGTATGTATGTATGTATGTATGTATGTATGTATGTATGTATGTATGTATGTATGTATGTATGTATGTATGTATGTATGTATGTATGTATGTATGTATGTATGTATGTATGTATGTATGTATGTATGTATGTATGTATGTATGTATGTATGTATGTATGTATGTATGTATGTATGTATGTATGTATGTATGTATGTATGTATGTTATGTATGTATGTATGTATGTATGTATGTATGTATGTATGTATGTATGTATGTATGTATGTATGTATGTATGTATGTATGTATGTATGTATGTATGTATGTATGTATGTATGTATGTATGTATGTATGTATGTATGTATGTATGTATGTATGTATGTATGTATGTATGTATGTATGTATGTATGTATGTAGGTATGTATGTATGTATTGTATGTATGTATGTATGTATGTATGTATGTATGTATGTATGTATGTATGTATGTATGTATGTATGTATGTATGTATGTATGTATGTATGTATGTATGCATGCATGCATGTATGTATGTATGTATGTATGTATGTATGTATGTATGTATGTATGTATGTATGTATGTATGTATGTATGTATGTATGTATGTATGTATGTATGTATGTATGTATGTATGTATGTATGTATGTATATATATATATATATATATATATATATATATATATATATATATATATATATATATATATATCCCTCCTGCAACAGATGATCGCCGGCATAACAGCACTGACGGCGACGGTAACTTCACTGGCTTAAACAACCGCACGTCGCGAGCGCTCCATGTCCAGACCCCGCGGACGATCCAGCTCTGGATACCGCCAGCCAGCAACACCTCCCAGGTCTCAGAGTCCGAGACCAACTTCTGCTGGTACCAACAGCGGTTTGGCGCCAACGCTCACTCCTGCCAGCCGCCCTGCTCGTGGTCGGGGAAACGAGCAGTAGGACAGGTGCACCGGATATCATCGCCTGCTCTCTCCACCTCTGACGTCAAGCCAGGCGGTCTGCTCAAGATCCAGGACATCATCACTGGAGTCGCGTTCCTGATCGACACCGGAGCAGAATACAGCTTCGTCCCAGCCACACCTGCTGACCGCGCTGGGGGCACTCGTGGGCTCGACCTACAGGCAGCCAACACCAGCAGAATCAAGAGCTACGGTCGACGTATGCTGACGGTATCCCTGAGCCTCAGGAAGACGTGCAACTGGGTCTTCCTCATCGCTGATGCATCTCATCCCCTCCTCGGTGCTGATTTCCTGTCTGCCCATGACCTTCTGGTGGACACGAAGAGAGATAGTCTCATCGACCACCAGACCGGTCTGTCCTCATCAGGGTTCCTCTCCTCTCTGCCGTGCACACAGCTAACGGCAGTGATTGCCACAAACGACCATGAGTTCGAGAGCCTTCTCCGTGAATTTCCTGCTCTGATGCAGGCCTCCAATCCTCCCAAGCCGCAACATTCAGTGCGCCATCACATCGAGACCACTGGACCACCCGTCTTCTGTCGCCCAGGCCGTCTCGACCCTGCTCGCCTCGCCGCTGCGAAGGCAGAGTTTCAGCGCCTGATGAACTTCGGCGTCATCCATCCCAGCAACAGCCTGTACACCTCAGCCTTGCACATGGTACCGAAGTCTTCTGGAGAGTGGCGCCCCTGCGGTGATTACCGTGCTCTGAACCGCAACACGGTGCCAGACCGCTACCCACTGCCTCATCTACATGACTTCTCCGCCTGCCTCGCTGGAACGACCATCTGCTCACGTTTTGACCTCGTCAAGGCCTACAACCAAATTCCCATGGCGCCGGAGGACATCTCTAAGACCTGCATAACGACTCCGTTCGGTGCGTATGAGTCCTGCGGATGCCATACGGTCTCAGGAACAGTGGCCAGAACTTCCAGAGGTTCATGGACCAAGTTATCAGGGGTCTCGACCACGTCTTCTGCTACGTGGACGACATCCTGGTCGCCAGCGCCAACAAGATGGAACACCTACAGCACCTTCGTCAAGTCTTCGAACGCCTCTCTGCCAACGGTGTGCTTCTCAACCCATCGAAGTGCTTGTTCGGCGCAGACACCATCTCCTTCCTCTGGCACCAGGTCACTGCGGGAGGCATCCGACCACTCGAGGAAAAGGTGACAGCCATCAGGGAGTACAAGCGCCCTGAAACCAAGAAGGACGTGAAGCGCTTCCTCGGTATGAGTAATTTCTACCATCGTTTAATCCCGCACGCCGCCGCCCTACTGGCCCGCTCCATGCCCTTGCCGTGCCGGCACACGACCCACCGAGAACAGCGACGGTAACGTGGACACCAGAAGCGGAGGTGGCGTTGAACAAGGCCAAGACCGCGCTCGCAGAGGCCACGCTCCTGGCTCACCCAACCTGCGACGCCGACCTCAGCCTGAGCACGGACGCCAGCGGCTCTGCAGCTGGAGCCGTCCTGCAGCAGCGAGTCGGCGGTGTCTGGCCGTCACTCAGCTTCTTCTCAAGGAAATTCACGCCTGCCTAGCGACGGTACAGCACGTTCGGCCGTGAGCTGTTGGCCATGTACCTGGCTGTGAGGCACTTCCGGCCCTTCCTGGAAGGACGCGACTTCGAAATCTGCACAGACCACAAGCCTCTGGTCTACGCCCTGTCTGCCAGCAGCACGGACAACTACTCCCTTTGAGAACAGAGACACATGGATCTGATTGTCCAGTACACCAGCAGGATCTCCCACGTCCCAGGCTCGCTCAACCCTGTCGCAGACGCCGTCTACAGGATATGCACCCTGTCTGCACCGCCGCCATCGGACCAGCCGATCAACGTGGCCGACATCGCACGGGCGAAGTCAACTGACCCAGAGCTCGCCAGCCTGCGGGACTTGTCCTCTCTGATCCTGGAGGATTTCCCCGTCCCCGATCATCCGACCTTGAGACTCAGGTGTGACGTCTCCACGTCTGTGCCCAGACCGGTGATCCCAGCACCAATCCGTTCCACCATCTTCAAGAGCTTCCACAACCTGTCACACCCAGGAGTTTTCCGCTTCTCACCATCTCTTGTCGTCGATATTCGTCTGGCCAAAAGATGCGAGCTGACGTTCAAAACTATGTGCGCACCTGCACACACTGTCAGCGAGCCAAAACACAGCGCCATACGAAGTCGCCTATGGGCAGTTTCGACCTTCCGGCAGCCCGCTCCCGGCACACCCACGTGGACCTGGTCGGACCGCAGCCGCCATCAGGAGAGTGCTCCAACTACTCACTGTCGTCGACAGGTTCACCCGGTGGCCGGAAGCCATTCCGCTGCCCACCATGGACGCCCAGACCGTGGCACGCCACCTCCTAAGTGGCTGGATCGCCAGATTCGGTTCCCCTGAGGTGATTACCACCGACAGAGGATCCCGGTTTGAATCCAGACTGTGGACGGAAGTCACTAAACTCCTTGGAACATCGAGGATCCGGACCTGCGTCTACCACCCAGAGGCAAACGGCATGGTGGAGCGCTTCCACCGACAGCTCAAGGAGGCTCTGCGGACCGAAGAGGACGCCACCTCCTGGTCAAAAACTTCCACTCGTTCTGCTTGGCATCCGGTCGGCACTTAAAGAGGATATCGGATGCTGTTCTGCCCGAGCTGGTCTACGGCACGCAACTACGCCTCCCCTCCGAGCTGCTCTCGTCTTCTGTGACTGGACTGTCCAATGATCCATCCTCCCTGGTTTCCCGTCTCCGTGCTGCCATGTCGGAGCTCCGTCCCACTCCACCACGTCCTGGATCCCGCAAGATTTTCGTCTCGCAGGATATGGAGACATGTTCCCACATTTTTCTCCGCTGCGATTCTCATCGGTCTCCCTTCCGGTACCAGTACGATGGACCCTACCGCGTCCTCTCCCGCAAACCCCACGCCATCATCATCGATCGTCGCGGCCGACGAGACACGGTCTCCCTGGCCCGCTGCAAGCCGGCGTTCGTCGACGTCTCGCCAGCTCCTCTGGCACCGGCACCTCCGGACGTATTCACGGAGATTCGGCCTCCACCCCACCCAGTCGACACCCTCAGCACCTCCGACCGCGAGTCTCCGGGACGGCCTCTTCCGCGCCGCTCGTCGCGCGTGCGACGGCACACGCGGTTCTATGGTGTTGACTAGGGAGGGGGAGTAATGTAGCGGCTATGATCCGCACAGTGAACTATTATTTCAATTGTATCCGATAGGTGTCGCTGTACTGTATTATCATGTTTACCTATGTTTTTCGCCATTCATTGCCTAGCATATACCTATATCATTTTCATCATATACATGTCAACTGTGTGACCTATCTTACGAGGTATTCATATATTCCATTTGTACGCCCGACATTCACCGCTTCTGTTATCGTCTTGTGTTTCCCAAACGGATGAGGGTTTGGTGAATTACCATTGTACTTAAGTGTTTTTCGGCGGGTCGCCGAGATCGATATTTTCAAATATACCATATGCAAAAAACAACTGTAGCGAGTTTCTCTACTCCTACAAGCTATATTGAAGGCTTGCGTTTGGGCTCTGTTTATGACTCATATAACGCTAACTTGAATTTAGAGCATTTCGACTGAATTATAGTTTATTCTACTCGACAAGAGCTTTCAAATGAACACACGCGGAGGTCTGTACGACGACTTTGATTTTTGGCCTTTTGGGTAGGGGCCAACAACTTACGGAGGCCCGGGGAGCCAAAACTCAAAAGATCGAGATGAAATTTAGCATTCTTGTTACTGGCCTAGAGAAGAACGCCGTGTCAATTGGCAAGCTTGCATCGATGAAAAAATGCAAGCTTGCACCGGAAAAAAGACACCCTATCGTAGCACTCTTGGAAGGCATCCTGGCACCCTCATAAGACATCTTACGGCCCTCAAAACGCATTATGCCGCCCTCGGAAGGCATTATGCCGCCCTCGGAAGGCATCATACCGTCCTCGGAAAAACATCTTGTCGCCCTCAGAAGACATTTCGCCGCCCTCAGAGTGCATTATGCCGCCCTCAGAAGATTTCTTGTCGCCCTCGGAAGGCATATTGCCGCCCTCAGAGCGAATTATCCCGCTCTTGGAAGGCATCATGCCGCCCTCGGAAGACATTTTGCCACCCTCGAAAGGCATTTTGCCACCCTCAGAGCGCATTATGCCGCCCTCGGAAGGCATCATTATGCCGCCCTTGACCTCCCTCAGAGTTCAGAGAGCAATATGTCGCCCTTGGAAAGCATCATGCCGCCATCGGAAAACATCTTGCCGCCCTCGAAAGGTATTTTGCCGCCCTCGAAGTGTATTGTGCCGCCCTTAGAATATGTCTTGTTGCCCTCGGAAGGCATCTTACCGTCCTCAGATTACTACTCACTATGCCGCCCTCAGAGCGCAATATTCCGCCCTCGGAAGGCATACTGTCACCCTCAGAGCGCATTATGCCGCTCTCGGAAAGCACCATGCCGGCCCTTGGAAGACATATCGCCGCCCCCGGAAGGCATTTGCCGTCCTCAGAGCGCATTATGTCGCCCTCGGAAGGCATCATGCCGCCCTCAGAGCGCATTATGCCGCCCTCGGAAAGCGCCATGCCGACTTCGGAGAACATCTTGCCGCCCTCGGAAGGTAGCATACCGCCCCCGAACAGGCACCTTGCCGGCCCGGAACCGATGCGGCGTCCCGACGCACCCATAATGCCCGGCGTCTTCAGCTTTTCTCCGACGGCGACCGGACACCCTTGAACTTGGAAACTAATAATACGCTCCCCCTCCCCCTCCCCCGATGGCGCCCTGGATGGCGCCTACGAAGAGGCCTGGACCCCATAACATAACGTGACACTGTTTTTAATATGCCTGGCGAGGCGTTGAAGACGCCGACGTACCTATTGTACCTTTCACATTCGGGGCGCCTAGCTTAGCGGGCCAAAATAGCTTAGATGAATGTCCGTGATGTTAGGTAACCACAGCCACAGAAACGTTTTCAGCGTTGGTCTCTGATTTGTACGCCATTTGGTCCCAAGCAGTGGAGTACCCAGGATTCACTCCAGGAGGGGCATTGTTTTTTTTAGCAGGGGGCATAAGGTACCCACACCAAAACAAAAATCACTGGAATTGGTCCACTATATTTTTAGAGGGGCATATTTTCATCATATTTTTTTTCTTTAAAAAATAAGAAAAATCGTTCATTTTTTTTACCAAAGGGGCACGTCAGAGGGGGCGGGGGCAATTACCCCGCCCCCTCCCCCCCCCCCCCCCCACCCCGCCCCCTTGGGTACGCATATGCTCCCAAGGTAAAATCGAAGCTCCTGTTGAAAAAGTCAGGTCCATTGAGACCATAGGTACTGATCTGTTTCAAGATCAAATTCAAGGTCAATGAACGGAGAACACTGTAGCGCCCACAGGCACCGTCCAATGACGATAAAACAGGTTTCAAACAATTTCACGTGCCCAGTTACAGGATGACAAGAATTTTCAGAGTTGTGCCCCGTAACCTTCCAGGTCAAATTCAAGGTGAAAGGGCGGGGAGCGCTGTAGCGCACAAAGATACCGTCCGAACTCCGATGGCGACAACAAATGATCTCAAGCGATTCACGTTCCCATTTCCACAATGACAAGTATTCTTAAGGCGGCCACACACTAGGCCATTCGGCGGCGACATCGCGGCGATACCCCTCCGACCTACAGGTAGTTTCCCTACTCGAAATATTTTATGTTTATTTTTCCACGAAAATATAAATTAACAACCACAAAACTTGCACATCACACATTGTTCAGTGGCAAGAACATTTCGTGCACAATTTGTTCCCTTATAGTTCAGCCATTTTTTTTTGCGCTAAGAGGGTATATATTCCGATAAGTGTGAAATTCTATATATTTATGCACATGCAACACGACGAACGAGTACGAATATGCAGTAATAAGCGATACCATATGAATGCACATTCTTCCTAACGACACTCCTTGCATATAGCAACAGACTATCTGACTACATGTCAACCCCTTCACCCCATCAGCTGACAGTCGGTCTGGGCGGGGACGGCGGTGGGGGCTCATGCAGGACGGCCACCAGCCCCGGCGGTGACTCCCGGCAGAAGGGCAGACGCCAGCTCCGCCGCACTCAGCTCCGATAGGGCTTTCGAGCTTCTGGCGGCGTAGCAAAGCATGTAGGCTGTTGCATCTCGGACCCTGGCGGCTATACACTCCTGGACATGAATGTCGTCGGCGAGGAACCAGCTGGCGGCCGGCTGGTTGAGACAGTAGGAAGTGTAGTGGCCGCTGTGATGGCCGCCATGGTGCTCCACCACCCCGTACAGGTCGTACACCATGCCATGCGTGTTCAGGTGCGGGCAGGTCGCAATCTGACTCAGGTCAAGGTCGCGTAGTGGGAATGCCACTGGCACATGTGCCTTCCGTGCGGTGGTGCCAGTGAAACTGAACCGTTTCAGATGGAAGATAATGACCGGTGGTAGGCGGCAGAAGTCTAACTTCTTGTTGGCATCCTGGCTATGCCGACAGTTCGGGCATCGCCAGCCATCGATTAGGTGACCGGAGAGGTACTGATCGAGACAGTGATGCAGACTTCCACTACCTGCTGTCGCTACCGGCAGCGGAAGTGACAGCAGCGAGAATGTCTCGAAAGTGGCCGACTCAAACCCGCAGGCAGTGCAGCACAGTGTCGACTTTTGCAGGCCGTGAAATAGTCGCGTCACAATAGAGTCATTGGAGCTCTGGAACAGCTGCCAGACTGTCTCGGCTGCCTCGGAGCCAGACAAACGCCGGGAGGCGGCGCAGGAGGTGCTGTATCTACTGCCACTACTTTCAGATCATCGTGCAGCCACTCCAGCAGTAGGATGATAAACTCATGAGCGTCATGCATGAGCCTGCCGCCATCGCACTGCTCTGACCTGAGCTTGGCGCCTTCAAAATTGTCAGGCCCAGGCCCATCCAGAGCCCAGTGATTAAGGTCAAGTGGTGGTCCAAGTAGGTCATGTTGCATATTAAAAGATGCGCCTTGACGAGGCAAACACATTGGTGCCGGTTTCACTTCTCTATCTGCATTCGGTCGAGAGTTATTGAAAAAGTGTTGGTGGCCTCGTATGACCTCAACTGACCCTGTAGGGGTCACTAAACAAAAATCGCACCTGGATCATCAATAATGGCCTATGACAACATAATCCAGACGGAATTGGACTAATGCCATGCATATCCAGGGGCGGATCCATAAAATCTTCAAGGGGGGGGGGGGGGGGGGGGTCATCAATTGCAGTGGTGCCCCTACCTATACCCAAATCTGAAAACTCAACGGATTTGGTCCACTATATTTTGAGGGTACTCCTATTTCAGTTTTTTTTTCTTGACAAAACGTTGGCTATAAGTATATGCAAAATCAGTCGTACCCATTATATCATTTAAAGTGCCGTGAATGGTGCTAAAATATATAATTTGTACAGTCAAGGGCGGCCCCAGACTGCTGATGAAGAATTGACCAAGAGGGTAGTCGAGGTTCGTGACCAGGTGGTAGAATAACACATCTCATGAAGGTGGTATCCGTTTTTACGAGCAATAAATCTTATGCATGCGATAACAGTGCATCATATTGCTTTGTGTCTTTTGCTCACTTCAAAAATGTTCTTGAACTACCAAATAGGCAGGATTTTGCGAAGGGAGGGGCCTGAAGAAAATTTGTCACAAAAACTGCACTTAAACTTAACTACCAATGGTATTTACGCAAAATGGATACCTATGCAACTATTATTGCGCCGCGAAGCGTCGCCAAAATTTGAGGTTTTGAGCGGGCTGGATAACCATTTTTTGCCATTGGAACCAGGATGTAGAGTCAAAACGAGGAAATATGTGTGGAGCAAAAGGTGGGATCAAAAGAAATGTTGCCCCCCATTTAAGGCCAAAGGTGGGGCCAAGGGCTCGATGCCCCCCCCCTGCGACCGCCAGTGTGTGCAGTCTATAGTATACCCTTGTGTACTGGAAAATAACACTGAATGATTTGCGACGCGTAGCGGCGCGTTTGTTTGCGATTCTTTGGATTTGTTTTTTTTGGAGGGGGGGATTTTTCGGATTTGGGATGGGGGGGGGGGTAATTTTTGCTTTATTTTTGGTGGATACCCTGGTGCCCCTGCGCGGTGGTGCCCCTGGTGCCCCGGCGCAATGGCGCCCCTTCGTAACCCAAGGGGGGGGGGGGGTCATGACCCCCCTGGATCCGCCACTGTGCATATCCTCGGAATAGGAAGCATTTGAATATTTCCCAGTGACTTATAATGGGGAGGTCACAAAATTGACCCGACCTTAGGTTCCCGATATAAAAATCCGAGATAAACGAATTGTAGGTGCCTATGACCTTATGAAATTCTGTAAGTTTGAACTGATCGGTCAAAAACTGTGGCTGTACCACCGCAATTTTGTTTTAGTTGGGGTCACGTGACCTGTCCTAGTGACCTGACCTAAGATGACTCGAGGTTAAGAGTTTCACACAATGTGGGTAATTGATGCCCGAACACATGTGCATGAAACGGTGGCGCGCAGCGCCGCCGTTGCTATCCTTGAGAAACCTTAAAGGGAAATAGTGACCTTTTCCCACACAAATGGAGTTAGCACTTGAAATCGCCAGACGAGACCAAAATATATTGTAAATTCATCACATTTTGCATGAAAACTTTCCTACCGAAAGATATTTCAAGTTATAGTTGATAAGCGTTCCACACTTTTAACGATCGGTACATGCAAGTACTTTTGGTCCTCATCAAACTGCGGGATTTTCCCGTATTGCTTTTTTACGCAATGGAGTGGAAAATATATTGTGCGTTCTGCTTGTTGTGATTATATGCCCGGCGATCTTCTAAAACTAACAGCGATTGGACAAAGTGGCAATACAATCGGAAGCTCAACGATGCACATCAACGGCGGCATAGTTAGTGGTTGCGACCCTCAATTTGTGAAAATCGATTCATTTGTTTTCAACATTAGGAGTTTTGTATAATTTGTCTGTGTCTTTATATAAACCATGCTTTATATTATCATGAAAAATAATAATTTTCCCCCAAAAAAACTAACAAACAATAACACAAAACTGGCAATTAAATCGGAAGCTCATCGATGCACATCGATGGCGACCTATTTAGCGACGGCGATTTGCTTACAAAGTCATTGTCATGCTTCTCGGCGCACTTAACTATTTGTGGCGAGTTGTTCCTGATTAGTATACCCAAGTCCCATAGCAAGCTTCGTTAATGACGTCACTGGTGCCATTCTTGTGTAGCATTGCAAAATATATCTGATTTTGAGTTGAAAGCTTATTCAATTTTTGTTTAAGTTTGAATTTTCTTGTTAATCATTATTAAAGGTATTTTATCACTGTATTTCATAGTAGTTGACACTTCAGAAACTTATGACGTAATAATATTGTATCCAATATGCATTTCCCTCGCCTTTTCCTATTGTGGCGCAGTGCCGAGTGCTTTGCGAATACTTGCTTGCCTGGGGTTCAAATTATTCCGCCCTTATTTCATTCGAGTTGGTATAGTTTGCATGTTGTTGTTATTCATGACTTATACTGATAGTCAGTCATGCATCACGGATGCTTCACGGATTGCTTCACGGATCAGTTTGATCGGAAACGTCACAGAGCCTCCAAAAATGCCGCACTCGATGTAAACAATGGTAGGGAAGGACGAATTTGTCAATGACCTTCATGAAGTACACAAGGTACTTGTTTTGTATTTTTTCCAAACTTACAACTTTGAATTTGGGAATATTTTTATTTAATTCTTAAATTTAGATAAAATAATTTTAAAACCATAACGGTAGCCTAAAAATTGTTGCTAAAAAAATCAAAAGGTCATTATTTCCCTTTAACCCTATTCCCTGCGGGGGCAGATTCTGCCCCTCCCGGTAGTTGTTCACTTGCCGCTTCTAAACCGTTAGGCCTAGCGTCCGGAAACTTTGTGAATTTTCCCAAAATTGAATGGCGCGTGTTGTGTAAATTGTTTGCAAAAATCGGTTCCGCAGAGGCGGTTCCAGGGTCCTGTTTTGGGAAGGGTGTTACGAATGCGGTTTTGTGGCGCATACTTTCTTCGTGATTTGCAGTGCAATACATGAGTCAGAAACAATTTAAATGCAATATGCATCATAGATACTGGGATTGAACACATTTGTGGGGCAGAGGCGCACTCAGCATAAACAAATGGGTGGCGATACCCACCATCAAATTAGGTCCAACTTCAAATTAGTAAGATGATAAAAGCGTTACGCGCATGGTCCCCCATGTTTTTCCTGGATCCGCCTATGTGCAATATATCAAATTTAACAAATATTGCACATAGGCGGATCCAGGAAAAAACATGGGGGACCATGCGCGTAACGCTTTTATCATCTTACTAATTTGAAGTTGGACCTAATTTGATGGTGGGTATCGCCACCCATTTGTTTATGCTGAGTGCGCCTCTGCCCCACAAATGTGTTCAATACCAGTACATTTGAAGCTCAAAAACGTTTGGGGCATGACAATCGGTCGTGCCACATGGCCGCAATGACCTTTCAAAAAACACCCCAAATTTTCGGAGTTTTTGCCCCCTGGCCCCCCATTTTTGAACAAAACAAAAATTTCGGGATTCAACTAGAGAGATCTTGTCATGACGCATCGAATGGCGTTTTCCCCATCGAAATCGACCAAGCGGTTCTCGAGAGCTCTGGTGGTGGTGGGGGGGGGGGGGGGGGCAGAATCTGCCCCCCCCCCCTCCGCAGGTTAACGTAATTCTGGCCGCCCGCAGGGAATAGGGTTAAGGGGTGGGGGCGTCTAAACGCCCCCTCCCCCTCCGGCACAGCGCGGGATAAGTCAGTCAAAAATAAAGACATTGGTTTGAAATTTGTTTTGGATATCTTCCATATTTGTTTCTCTAATGTATATTCCATTTCTTTTTATATAATATCTTCAATATTTTTATTTTATGGAAACTTTCCCCAAAACAAAAGTTTATTTTTATTTTGGGGGTCAAAAAACAAAAATTTCACAAATCCGAGATAGCTATTTGAACAAAAAATTAATTTTCTTTCTTCTGACTTTTGTATTTGAAATTTTCATCAAACCTCGATTTTCTACGGTTTTTCAAACATGTATCGTTTTTCCACACAAAAAAAATGCATGACATGACGTCATTAACCCGATTTGTAACAGGGGGGCGGATGCCGCCCCCCCTCATGTTTTCGCAGATATCTCCAGGACGGCTGGGAGCAGGCCCATGAAATTTTGGGACTTTTCATAGAATTGAATACCGCATTTGGAGTCAAAATTTTGAGTTCTTAACCTGAACAGACGCGGTTCCAGGGTACAGTTTTGGGTGGGTTCGGAGGCGATATTTGGCGATAATACGGAAATCGATCTTCACGGTTTCTTCCTAACTGCCTCAAGTATGAAGGAGTTACATCGGTTCACGGTGATTGCAACAAGTGAAAATTAGTTGATGTTATTGAAATATCATAAAAATTCCATGGCAGAGGCGGTTTCAGGGGCTTGAAAAGGGGGGGGGGGGGGGGTTCTAGGAAGTATTCAATGCTTGGCGGGAAGCAAATAGAGCAATGTAAGGGGCATTTATAGTTATCAAGATGTAAAAGATAGCTTCTGCTTCCATTATTTTCATAATTTATTACATATAGAGTTTCAGGGGCGTGTTCAGGCACATGAAAAAGGGGGTGACTGGCTTGGTGATGACGATATGCCAGCGATAACGGCGCAATAGACGGTTAGCTTATAATGATATATGCACATATGAGGCCAGAAAAGGGATTAAACTCATTTTTTGCAGAGGCGCGCTCAGGAATGGAAGAAAGGGGGTCATATTATTGCAAGGAAACTAAGAGGCATGGGCGTACAATGACATAACATACTGTAGTTTTCGGATGAAACACGCACCACAGGCTACTCTACGAACGATTATAAGATAATAGGCGAGTCCAGGTAGGGTAAAAGGGGGGCAAGCAATGTTAATTGAAGTTGTAATGAAATAGTCACTGTTGACTAGTTAGTATCATAATAGCGGATAATATACTTATCAAAATGTATTGAGCCGCCCCAGTTTGGATCCTGGATACGACTATGATGAATTACAACATGCAAAAAGGAACTATATACGATCAGTAACATATTTATAGTGCTGGGTAGCAACTTGTCTGTGGTTAATATTTTTTCCCCAATTTTACCCCCTTTTTCACTAACCTGGTACCGCCTATGGCACAAAATATGATTAAATGTTTTGTCTAATGTTACAATCACATACCATTTCATTTATTTAAAATAACATACAAAATGGTTTTATTACGCATTTACTTCACCCCCATATTGAGTGACCTGCACACGCCTATGATTTTTGAATTTTCAAACGCCACTGTTTTAAATCAATTTCCAATTCAATCTCTATTGATTCGTATTAATTGTGTTAAAATCGGTTGATAAACATGAAAGCTATATTGGATCAAAAATACCACTAAAATTTGTGGTTTTTGCCCCCCTATCAAAAATGTAGATTTTTTGATTATTTAGAAATGTAGATCGTGGTGAGGGGAACCAAACACCGTTTCATTTGTGAAAATTGGACAGGTAGATCTCGAGATCTCCGGGGGGGCGGAATCCACCCCCCCTCTGTTACAAATAGGGGTAGCCAGGAGCCTGTTACAAATAGGGTTAAATCGTCATTATCTCCTACAATACTACATCAATTTCATTGTATTTTTTTAGAAGACGTATAATTGATGTAGCATAAAGTACTGTAAGCTTTACGTCAATATCTATCATAATTAGCTTAGCCATAGCCAATTTAAGGGGGACTTTGATATGGCCCCTCTTGTGCCCCTCTTGCAAATTCAATGGGGGCACGGTGCCCCCCCCCCCTTCCGTTCCGCCACCTATGGCCACGTGGGCCTCTGCAAAACAAATTTTAGCCACCTCTACAGGTCAGACGGTTGGTAACACAGACTTGATACTCGCAGGCCACGTGCGCGGTATAGCGGAAGCAATTCCAATGGGGTCGCCGACCCCGAGGGGGACAAAATAAACCTACCAGGGGTAAGACCAAATAACGATTTTGACCCCAAGGCAATGCCACGATCGCATTGCCGGCCACTAGTTATGAGGTTACCGGTTATTTTAATTCGCAATCTAGTTCGCCCAATAGCCAACACATCCACACACGTACATTTATCGTTCACAACACGTAGATCACTATTCGTTCCGCACCAACCACATTGTTCCTCCCGTACAGCTCGTCCATCTCTTTATCTCCGTGGCTAACGCGCTTGCGAACCGCAATCAGTTGGCACCATCCCTTCGCCTGCCTGTCCTTCTTTACCACGGCGTCACTCCCACCACCAATTGCCTGATTCTTTCTGCTGTCATGTTGGGCTACACACCTTCTGTAGCTTTCACAGCCACCTTATCCCTCCGATCAAGCTGCAAACCTTGCATAGACTATACACATTCCAGCCTCTGTTCACCCTAACAACTTTTTGCCAAGATAAGCAGACCCTTACAAGCGCTACCACAAAGCGTCAAATTCACAACACTAAACGTCACTTTCATCGCGTTCTGCCACTTACTCGCGGCAGCAGTTTGATGTCTCACCGCCACTTTCCTCCAATGTCGGGCTCCGCTGGGGCCCGAGCGGTCTTATTCTGTCTCCAGCCAGTCACGAGAGTTCGTAGTTATCACTGATCATTCCCACAATGGCGCTATACCCCCAATGTGCTAGCTTCTTGCTGCAGCTCCAACTGTCGCGCCACCTCTTCTGAATCTCGATCGCAGCGCCAGCTATACGCAACGTGTCCAACTCTACCTATGTACATCGTCTCCAGCGCCACTTATACATACTGTGTCCAGCGCCATCTATACACACTGTGTCCAGCACCATCTATACACACTGTGTCCAGCGCCATCTATACACTCTGTGTCCAGCGCTACCCTATACACACCGGGTCCGCTACGCTTCCTCTCCGTCGCGGCAGCGTCGCGCCACCATCCAGACCTCGTTGAGCCGGCCGTGGTAGCGCTGGATGAAGTCGTACACGGCGACGAAGTACTGGTCGGAGCGGTAGCAGAGCCGGAGCGCATCCAGCTCCTTCCGGAAATCGGCCACTTCCCGCTGCAGGCGACCCGGCTCCAGCACGAACCCGCCCACTGTCTGCACGTACACGTGCAGGTCGTGCACGTACGCCAGGCTGGTCGGCGGCTGTCGGCGGGAGAGCTGAGTGTCACAGAGGAGAGCTGATATAGAGATGCACCCTAGACTAGAGTGAAGAGTGGGCTGTGCTCAACGTAGGTATTTGGTGGCACACAGTTTAATCGCAAAATAAGAAAGTCCGGGTTTACCAAACCAAATTCCCGTATATTGCAACGACATTGTTCCACTTCCTTTGCCGATCCATAACGGACTACCGTTACGTCTTCGTCTTCGTCTGTGACCCTTCCTCTGACGGAAGGACCGTTGCAGGACTGACACATGTATGGCTTCTTCACCGCTGACGGTCCCGCATTGGACTGGCACAAGATCATGACGCCACACTCACCGCCGACGGACCGGAGTTGGGCGGATTCTGGTATCATGACGCCACACTCACCGCCGACGGACCGGAGTTGGGCGGATTCTGGTGCAGTCGGCGCGGCAGGTACATGAGTGATGTCATGGCGCAGGTGGCGTTGTGCGCCGGCCTCTCCTCGGTGACTCGCAGCACCCCGATCGGTCGGGTGGCCTCGATCACCTCCAGGTGCGAGTTGATGCCTAGAAGCATGACGGGGTGATGCTTAGGCTCGTCTTGAAACTTCTGGAGGCCATGCTTGTTTGCTAGGATGCATTATTTTCAAACCTTATTTTGTAGGGTGGTTTCTAGGTCCGATTTGTGACACTTTCCCATATTTATATTTCCACTCCAGCGATCGGAGAAGAGAAGTTGAATACGGAAAGCTGGCAGAAGGCTTTAAGTAAACTCGGCATCCTTTCAGACTGCTTTTCTTAAGTTAATCCTTGGATAACACAAGCTAACCTCAGAAACCATCGTGAATTGCTGAGATCACAAGCAGTTATAAACATCGCTTTTTGGATTTGCTTTACGAAATATACATAATACAACTACAACCCGTGAATAGAGTATCGTAGCTAACGAAACTAACATCAAGACACCCCAAGTCCTAGTCTTACGAGATGGGCACATGGTCATCCGTCAGCGTCGTAGACTCGTACGTACCGTGTCTGTAGAGGTGCAGCGGCAGCAGTCCGCGCCACATGGCGTCGATGCTGGAGTCGCAGCCCTCCATCTGAGCTGTGGCGAACACCGCGTTGTAGTAGTGGCGCTTCTGAATACCGCCCCGGTACTCAGAGAGGACCTCAAACTTAGGACACTCCAGACCTGCGGGACACAGCGGACCTCATACTTAGGACACTCCAGACCTGCGGGACACAGAGGGCCTCAAACTTGGGACATTCCAGACCTGCGGGGCACAGAGGACCTGAAACTTGGGACACTCCAGACCTGCAGGGTACAGATGATCTTAAACCCGGGATACTCCAGACTTGCGGGACACAGATGACCTCACACTTGGGACATTCCAGACCTGCGGGGCGCAGAGGACCTGAAACTTGGGATATTCCAGACCTGCGGGGCATAGAGGACCTCAAACTTAGGACATTTCAGGGGCACAGATGATCTCAAACTTGGGACATTCCAGACCTGCGGGCATAGGTGGGCACCGTTACTTTAACCCTATTTGTAACAGGCTCTTGGCTACCCCTATTTGTAACAGGGGGGGGCGGCGGATTCAGCCCCCCCGGAGATCTCGAGATCTACCCGTCCGATTTTCAAAAATGAAACGGTGTTTGGTTCCCCTCACCACGATCTACATTTCTAAATAATCAAAAAATCTAAATTTTTGATAGGGGGGCAACAGGGGGGCAAAAACCACAAATTTTAGTGGTATTTTTGATCCAATATAGCTTTCATGTTTATCAACCGATTTTAACACAATTAATACGAATCAATAGAGATTGAATTGGAAATTGATTTAAAACAGTGGCGTTTGAAAATTCAAAAATCATAGGCGTGTGCAGGTCACTCAATATCGGGGTGAAGTAAATGCGTAATAAAACCATTTTGTATGTTATTTTAAATAAATGAAATGGTATGTGATTGTAACATTAGACAAAACAGTTAATCATATTTTGTGCCATAGGCGGTAC
>JAXIVJ010019544.1:0-18869 GCA_036785665.1 Chirona hameri | reverse complement strand
TAGACTCTTTAGACACAATTTTTTATTGGCAATAGGCCTCCTCCACGGATTAGGTCCCCTCCACTTTTTGTAGATTAATTTGCAGTTGCCAACACGCTCTGTCGTGTGTGGCAAGTTAAGGTAATAAGCTAGCCCCTATCCTCTGATCCTCTGAGCCACGATGGCTACCCCCCCCCCCCCCCCCCCGACCCTCCCGACCCCCTCAGGGGTCTCCTCCCTCCCGCACCTGCGCGCGCCCCGATCCCCCGGCTCCCATCAGGAGCCCCGCCCTGACCGTCCCGGTGACTGGCTCCCGCCGGACACCTCTCCACCCGACGGACCGGCTCTCCTCCTCATCCAGAGGCAGGACGGGGTTAGCTTCCGCTACGCGAACCCCTTCGCGATCCGCCGACGGCTGGTCACCCTCTGCGGAGAGGTGGCCTTCGCCAAGACCATCCGCAACGGCGGTCTGCTGGTCCAGACACTGTCTGACCAGCAGACAGAGCGACTAACAGGCCTTACGTCGTTTCTAGACGTGGCCTGTGAGGTGACCGCCCCTGACAGGATGAACTCCTGCCAGGGGTTCAACTACTGCCCCGATGTGAGCAGCCTGACCGAGGCCGTGCTCCTCCAGGAGCTCGTGACCCAAGGGGTCACAGAGGTCGTGCGGATGAGGTCCCAGAAGCCGGGACCTAATCCGATGGTCAGGCTCCGGTTCCGGGGGCTTGACCTGCCTGACCAGATCTACTGCGGCTACATCAGAGCCGCAGTAAAGGAGTGGGCCCCAGGGCCCCAGCAGTGCCGGTTCTGCTGGCGCTTCGGGCACCACCAGCGGACCTGCCACGCCCGTCTCCCCTCCTGTGGGAAGTGCGCCGCGTCTCATGAGCAGACTTGTCAATGATTCATATTTGTCATGAGTCGATTCACAGTGATTCACGGACCATAATGAATGATTCAATCATGATTCAATCACTCAACATTACCATAATGAATGATTCAATCATGATTCAATCCCTCAACATTACCATAATGAATGATTCAATCATGATTCAATCACTCAACATCACCATAATGAATGATTCAATCTTGATTCAATCACTCAACATTAAAGGGAAGTGTCGACTCCTTTGTCTAACTACTTTTATTTGGAATGTGCGACTAAGATTTAATGAGCGTGATAGGGAGGTCATGCTCTACCTGTGTGCCAATTTGCATGCACATCAGAATAGTCTGCTGTTTGACCTTAAACATATGACCTGCTCTAAATCCTTTGATTTTGAATGTGCGACTCTAAGATTTCATGAGCGTGATAAGGGGAGCGTGAGCGTGAGCGTGATGTGCTACCAGTGTGCTAATTTGCATGCAAATCGGAATAGTCCGCTGTTTGACCTTAAACCTATCTGACCTGCTCTAACTCCTTTGATTTTGAATGTGCGACTCTAGGATTTTACCAGAATGATCACTAGGTCGTGATCTATCGGTGTACCAATTTTGAAACCAATCCAAATAATCCGTGAATGTATTTCCGAATGTGAATGTGAATGTGAGCCAATTGGACACGCATGTTGTTTATTTTGATTATAAAATGATATTTATAACATTTATTATAATTGCAAATTACAAGTTCCAAAAGCATTAATGACTTTACGTTTCACTTTTTTAAGCGAATAGAACATTTATTTTGATTTTGCATTAGGTATGATTTTGTATAAAGCATGATGTGGAATAAAGCGGCGCCGATGCGACAGTGATATTTGGGACATGCGGAGGTCATGCAAATGTTTGTTTATGATGTAGTTTTTGATATGGTATAGCCTAGAAATTAGGAAAAGGTGGGTAACTTTTGATAATTTTTCGTGTGAAAAAGGTGTGCGTGTACTGTGTGGTTTATGAACCAAAGTATGAGTTAGTTACCTTTTCTAAGTATTTAGGTACCTACCCCTAACCCTACCAGTTCCAAGGTATTCACCTAGTTATGGCTGATTGAACAGTGGCTTTGTGTCCACTGGAGTTGGACACAAAGCCTCGCTTTCTTTACGCATATATGAATTACAGGCTACAGCTCAGGACACAGAGCTCATATAATTGGCCATTAAGTGCCTGGTTTGTCCACAGGGCACAGATGAATGCTGGGCCGCTGGCATATTTTGTGGACAGTTTATGCTGTTCGACCAAAAAAGAATGATTCTTTGAGCAATGAATGATTCAATCAGCCTATTTTCTCTGTATGAATGATTCAATCAGTGACTCACAACAGGTTTGCGCATGAAGTGAATCGATTCATGAGTCATTCATTTGAAATAAGAATGATTCAATCAAAAGTAGTCGATTCACATTGAATCATTGACAAGTCTGCTCATGAGACGGCCCACTGCGACGGTGACGACACCGCAGCGATGCGCTGCGTGTCGTGCGGCGGACCCCACGCCGCGTGGTCCCGGGACTGCCCGGCCCGACAGGCTGTGGTCGAGGAAACCAATGCCCGACGGGCGACCCCTATCGCGCCACCTCCCATCCCAGCGCTGGCTCCCAGCGTATGGCCGCTGCTGCCAACGCCCACCCGAACCACGCCCTCTCCCCGTCGGACCACACGCGGGTCCTCCCCACCGGCGCCGCCGGCTGCTCAGCCAGAGCGCACCCGCGAGCGGCCGCCAAAGGCAGACCCAACAGAGTCCTGCCCCTCCCAAGCCGAGCCCCCCACGGACTCTGCCCGTGCCCCAGTGGCACCCACGCCCACCCCCGCCGAACCTCTGGCGGAGTCCCCAGCCGGGTCCCGGGACTCAGGTCCCCAGACCACGGCCTCGTCCACGGAGGAAGACTCCGACGACTCGTCCGCAGGCGAGTCGGACACCTCCCTAATCCGAGCAGTCACCCGCCGCGTGACCAGCCCCCACACCCAGCCTCGCCCCTCCCGCTCCCCGCCCTCCCGCCACTCCCTCTCCCCGCCCTCCCGCCCCTCCTCTCCCCCTCCCCTGCTCTCAGAGGAAAGCGACTCATGCTTCCAGCCCTCCCGGTCTCCCTTCCGCCCCGCCCAGCTCCCTACAGGCAGGTTGAGCGGCCCTCGCTCCCGCCGCAGGCGTACACGGGCGACCGCGAGGCGTCGTCTGGAAAGTAACTCCCGATGATTAACAACCAATCAGAATTCGTCCTCCAATGGAATGTTATATCTTTAATATCCCATTGGGAACAATTCAAACATTATATCATAAATAATAATCCGTTAGTAGCCGCCGTTCAGGAAACCCACTTTATTGACGCCGACTTTAATAACTACACTTTCAAAATATCGGGCCTTTATACAAATAACGTAAACGCATCACCGCGCCGAGGCGGCTCGGCTTTGCTTATTTCAAACCAACTTTTGCATCACCAAATCGACCTTCAAACAACCTTAGACGCAGTCGGCGTTAACATTAAAATCGCTCAGCTAGAACTCACTTTAATCTCTATTTATTTTCGTCCGACTGAGGACATAGACATTGATTCTTTTTCCCAGCTTATTACAAATATTAACACCCCGTGTCTGATTATGGGCGATTTCAACGCGCATAGTCGAACATGGGGATGCCGCCGGAACACCCGCAGAGGCCAAATTATGCTGGACTTACTGGACCGGCATAATTTGGTCTTCCTTAACGATCAGTCACCCACACACATACACCACTCATGAGGCGAGGTGACTTACAGCGCCATTGATCTCGCCTTCGTCACACCACGCATCGCGACACTTCTTACATTTAACGCACAATCTGAACCTCTTTTTAGCGATTATTTCCCAATTCACTTAGAACTACAAGTCCCTTCAGGACAAACAAATGCTTACTCCCTGCCTAGATGGATCCTTCGCAAAGCAGACTGGTCCTCCTTTCAAAAACACATTGACACTAGTCACCCCGCAGACTCCCAGACCGACATTAACACATTTTTAAACACTATTCTCGCATAAGCTCACCAACACATTCTACACACACGCACACACACACAACACCGCCCGAGGCAGCGCACTGCCCCGTGGTGGAACACAGCATGTCAGAGAGCTGTTGCCCTCCGGAAAAGAGCATTTCGGAAATTTCAAGCTTGTATAACTGCAGAAAACGAACACGAAGTAATGAGGACCCGCTCTCTGGATACAAAAATCATTGACAAAGCAAAAAAAGAATCTTGGCAGGAATTCTCATCTACCTTTAATCGATTTACCTCCCTTTAAAAAATTTGGACATTAATTAACCCGCGAGTTACTGGGGTATATTTCATAACGCGACTTACTGGGGGAGGGGCTATTTTTTGCCCCCCTCTGATCTCCGGAACTACTGGACCGAATGTAAAAATTCAAACGGCATTTGATATCCCTGGGAAATTTATCGAGGGAAACATAATATTGTTGACCTCGGAGTCACCGATGGCGTCACAGGTCAGGTCAAGTACAAAATGTTTGACCGTGTCAAAAGGTCTCGATGGATGGAATTGTCGCGCAAAATTGCGATATTAAGCGCATAAGCTGTTGATAAATCGGTATGATTCGTGTGTCTGACAATTCCAAGTACCTTTCTAAGCTGTTTATGACCTTGGGTCAGGTCAAGGTCATCCGAGGTCACGAGGTCAAACTGCAGATTACGGTCATTAGGCGTTGTAACACATGTTTATGGGTTTGTTTTTCGTCTAGAACGCGAAAAATGACCTTATAACATTGTTTGTTCCATATAAATAGAAGTAAAAAGCAAAAATGGAAATGCGTTTTTTGTCATAGTAATGCTGTGAGAAGTGGTCGATTTTTGTCATTTAAATGTCATAACTCGGTCAATTTTAAAGATATCGACTTTAAATTTGGTACACATATTCACCGCATACGTCTCGATGACATGTATTCAGGTTTTTGGATAATTCTGATTTTTTCTTGAAAATTTTGTTAAAAAAAAAATGTCTTTGGATTTCTCAAAATTTTGATTTTTTAAATAAAAAACTCAAAAATCCGAGATAGCAGTTTCATAGCCCGGTCTATTGTCAGTAATTTGATATAATACAATTTAGTTTATCTCAAATATCGTACTTTTGACAGCGTTTTCCGCAAACCATTATTTTGCAACAAAAACCGAAGAACATGACGTCACCCTGACGTCAATCTCGGTTGACCTATCATAGCCCAATACTTTTCATTTTGACAACATGTGTATAATTGATGTGAGAGAAGTTACTGCAAGTTTGGTGACGATAAGGGTGTTCGTTTAGGAGTTATCGCAAAATAACGGGAGGGGAGGGGGGCAAAAAACAGCCCCCCCAGTAACTCGTGGGTTAAATCATTTTCAAATAAAAGACCACCGTCATACAAAATCCCACACTTACAATTACACAACACATCTTATACGCTTCCCCTAGAGGTGGCAACACAATTTGCTCAACACTACGCTAACATATCATCAACACAACAATGTACACCAACCTTCACTAACCAGCTTAACCCGCGAGTTACTGGGGGGGGCTATTTTTTGCCCCCCTCCCGTTATTTTGCAACAACTCCTAAAAAAACACCGGTATCGTCACCAAACTTGCAGTACCTTCTTCCACATCAATTCTACACATGTTGGCAAAAGGAAAAATATGAGGCTATGATAGGTCAACCGGAAATGACGTCAGAGTGACGTCATGTTCTTCGGTTTCTGTTGCAAAATAATGGTTTGCGGAAAACGATGTCAAGGGTACGATATTTAAGATAAACTAAATTGTTTTAAATCAAATTACTGAAAATAAAATGGGCTATTAAGCTGCTATCTCGGATTTTTGATATTTTGTGAAATTCAAAATTTTGAGAAATCCAAATACATTTTTTTTGTTTTTACAAATTTTTCAAGAAAAAATCAGATTTATCCAAAAACAGGAATATATGTAATCGAGACGTATGCGGTGAATATGTGTACCAAATTTCAAGTCGATATCTTTAAAAATGACCGAGTTATGACCTTTAAATGACAAAAATCGGCCACTTCTCACAGCATTACTATGCATAAAAACGCATTTCCATTTTTGCTTTTTACTTCTATTTATATGGAATAAACAATGTTCTAAGGTTATTTTTCGCGTTCTAGACGAAAAACAAACCCATAAACATGTGTTACAACGCCTAATGACCGTAATCTGCAGTTTGACCTCGTGTCCTCGGATGACCTTGACCTGACCCAAGGTCATAAACAGCTTGGAAAGGTACTTAGAAGTGTCAGACACACGAATCATACCGATTTATTGACAGCTTATGCGTTTAATATCGCAATTTTGCGCGACAATTTCATCCATCGAGACCTTTTGACACGGTCAAACATTTTGTACTTGACCTGACCTGTGACGTCATCGGTGACCCCCAGGTCAACAATATTATGTTTTCCTCGATAAATTTCCCAGGGCTATCGAATGCCGTTTTATTTTTTTACATTCGGTCCAGTAGTTCCGGAGATCAGAGGGGGGCTAAAAATAGCCCCCCCCCCCCCAGTAAGTCGCGTTATGAAATATATCCCAGTAACTCGCGGGTTAACAATCAATTTCAATCTCTTAACTTTGACTCTGACAACGTAGAAATCTATAACTCTCTTTTCACTAACTCAGAGTTAACATACGCTATTGGTAAATGTGGTAAAACTTCTGTAGGGCCAGATAAAATTGACTACTCCTTCTTCAAAAACTTGACGGAGACTGGTCTCACTAACTTGCTAGCAGCCTTCAATACCATGTGGTTTGATGGCAGTTTCCCTGAATCTTGGTATAGTAGCACGCTAATTCCTATACTTAAACCTCGCAAACCTAAATCTTCTCCCGCTAGCTATCGCCCTATTTCCCTAACTAGTTGTGCATGTAAACTATTCGAACGCATGGTTAACGGACGTATCAGGACATACATTGAATCAAACAATTTACTTTCCCCACACCAAAGTGGTTTTCGACCTGGTCGCTTCACTGCGGAAAAATTTAGTTGGTCTTATCGACTCTGTCCAGCGCGGCTTTCGAGAGAGAGAGAGAGGTCACAGTTGCCCTCTTCCTTGATTTGAGAGCTGCGTTTGACAGAGTCAATAAGACTGCACTTTTAGTAAAGGTCCATAAGGCCGGAATCCGAGGAAGACTCGCAAAATTTATCAAAAACGTTTTAGACAACAGAACTTTTAATGTAAGGTGCGGCAACACATATTCTCCAAATCAAAATCAGGACCACGGTGTCCCACAGGGATTGGTCCTCTCCCCAACCCTATTTTTAATAATGATTAACGACATTTTCAGTAATATTAATCAGATCGACAAAGGTCTCCAATTTTCAATGTATGCTGATGATCTAGCGGTGTGGTTCTCCCACTCCAGCGTCGATCAAGTCAGTAAAATTGTACAACTAGTACTTATTGATATAAAGGTATGGTGCGACCTATGGGGTCTGGAAATTTCACCAAGTAAATCGGCATCCCTCATTTTTTCGAAAAAACTGCATATGTGGAACCCTACATTCCATTAAAATATAACAATCAAAATATCCCTTTCGTCAAATCATTCAAGTACCTGGGAATAACGTTAGACACTCGTCTCTCGTTCATTCCACACTTTAATGATTTAGTGCAGAGATGTACGTGACGAATTAATATCATGAAGTCATTGGCTGGACGAGAGTGGGGCGCAGATCGTTCCACTCTCCTCCAGTTATATACTTCCCTAAAACGTCCAATCCTGGACTATAACGCATTCTTATTTGACGATAGATGTTCTAAACAAATTAAAAAAAAAATGCAAACTGTCCAGAACACTGCCTTGCGGATCGTGACTGGGGCCTGTCGCACCACCAACACCACAAACTTACACATCGACACAAACATCCCCACACTCTGCCGCCGACGCAAATACACACTACTCAGATACTACGCCAGAGCAAGTTCACACCCCACACGCCCAACATTCCACATCTTAAGCCACCCCGCACCCACAAGACGACAAACACTAATACAAAAACGACACCCACTCATCAGTCACAGAATCAGACAAACACTCTCACTATTCAACATTCCACACATCAACACAATGCCAACGCCACCACTCACACCTCACTGGCTCGACACAACACCAGACACACACCGCCTCTTCACACACAACAAAAACACAGTCACGGCGGCAGAGACACACACACTCTTCCACGAACACAAAGCACAACACAACACATACACATACATATACACAGACGGCTCTCGAGGCGACGGCCGAACCGGTGGTGCATACTTCACAAACACAGCTAGCAATAACTTTAGACTTCCGGACATAAATAGCGTATACACAGCGGAATTGTCATCCATTTTATTAGCATTAATATATGTCAGAAAAGAAAAACTTAAGGAAGTAGTCATTTGCACAGACTCGTCCGCCTCGCTCTCGGCCATTTCCTCGATTAGTGACTGTAGAAACCCGATAGTATTTAAAATCAGACAGCTAATCAAGTATTTAAAAAGTAAAAACAACAGTATTAAATTCCTCTGGATCCCAGGACATGCCGGTGTCCCGGGAAACGAGGAAGCCGACAGACTAGCGAAATTGAGCCTAGAATTACCTTCAGAAAACCATCTTCCAAGCCCTGTATCAGACGTTTTAAATTATATTAATTCTCAACTTAGCATATTGCGCCAGCGCGACTGGAACGCTGTTCCGCATTTTCATATTTATCCGATCAAGCCAAAAGTTCAACATTTTATATCTAGTCACCAGAATTGTAGAGAGAAGGAGGTGATATTGGCGCGCCTCCGCCTCGGTCATACACAAAATTACTCATTATTATATTATGGAGAATCTTCCGCCACCAAACTGCCAACATTGCCCAGGTTATCCGCGCTACACAATTAAGCACTTACTAATTACTTGCCCAGTACACAACGATAAACGACAGAACATTATTAATTACACACAACAAAACCACATCCCATTAAATCTTCAAACACTGTTAGGTGATAATTACCCTGAATTGATAGGTCTCCTCTTTGATTTTCTCTACCAAACACGTTTAGTTAATCAAATATAACAGTTTTTTTTGGGCCTAGCGCATTTTTGGCTCTCCGCGCAGGTTTTCCCTTTTGCCTTAGACGCTGTTTTTTTATTATTCAGGACTTTTATCCCAGCTAAATACACCCCACAACCAGGTCTCGCCGAGGCGCCGGAGCCAGGGAGACTGGCAACAGTCTCCCGTTGTTGCAATGATGGCACCCCCGGCTCCATCAACACTGACACTGTGTTCAAGTGTATTGAGTGTATGTAATACAATATGTACGTATGTGTGTCTCGTGTTTTACTTATTTTTGACCTTGAACGAAATACTTAACGTAATGTTAGATATTATATTTACTGTGAACAATAAACTAACGTAAAAAAGCTACCCTACTCCCTAGCTTGCTCCGGGTTCACATAAACCGGTTAACGTAATTCTTTGCCTGGCAAATTGCCAGAGGTAATTGCCCCCCCCCCCCGGAAAATGGCTATAGGTCGGTCCGGGGGAAAAAAAACGGCGACCGTCACACCTCTCCCAGTGGTGAACGAACTCCTGCAATACGCCCGGCTGAGGCGTCAATCGGCACCCCCGCATGAGTATTGCGACACCTGGACACCCCATGCAGCGGTGACGTTACGCTTCTCCCAGTGGTGAACGAACTCCCGCAATACGCCTGGCTGAGGCGTCAATCGATATCCCCCGCATGAGTATTGCGTCACCTCGACACCCCATGTAGCGGTGACGAACACACAATGCAATGGTGGTCGGCACTGACACACCACGCAGGTGTCTGACATGGGTGCCACAGGGATATAGCGAAGCATCAACAATGACACCCCATGCATGAGTAAATTTCCAAATTAATCTCTGTGGCAGGAGTTGACATCCGGGTCGTGTGTAGCGATTTTGTGAGTGCATGTTCTATGCTCTACACTCACAAAATCGCTACACACGACCCGGGTGTCAACTCCTGCCACAGGGGTTAATTTGGAAATTTACTCATGCATGGGGTGTCGCTGTTGATGCTTCGCTATCTACACCCATGTCAGACACCTGCGTGGTGTGTCAGTGCCGACCACCATCGCATTGTGTGTTCGTCACCGCTGCATGGAGTGTCGAGGTGTCGCAATACTCATGCGGGGGAGCCGATTGACGCCTCAGCCGGGCGTATTTCAGGAGTTCGTTCACCACTGGGAGAGGTGTGACGGTCGCCGCTGCTTGGGGTGTCGTGACGCTGATGCACGCAGACGACGGCGCGGCGTTGGCTGCGCGCGCACATAACCGCCGGCCGGCCGCGCCGCCGCGCCGGGTCAGTAGAGCAGTGACCTTGGGTGCGGCGGGTTGTGCATGGTGTGCGTGCGTCGACCGTTGTCAGTGTTCAAGTTGCCGTTGAGTTGCGAAAGGCTGTCAATCGTGCTGTCGTGATCGGAGTTATAAGTACCTAATTGTGAGTTGCGAGTGCGTTCTTTCATGCGTTCCTTTGATCTTAGAAATGTACTTAGTTGTGAATTTGTGATCGATAAACATTAAGTATGATAGCGTCTCTATGTTTCATGCCCTCCCGTCACAACCAATTGTATCGCTTATCCGGTCGAAGCTGCACCTACCAAGCTCCTATAAACATATGAATATACGTAGCTGACTGTTGATCCATAGTAACTATGATGATTTATGAGTAGGCTTGATGATGCTGATTTGTGATGCTGGTGTTGATACATGGATATGTTTACAATAATTAACGGTTTTGTTAATACAATGGTTTTGCACTGAAATGTACTAATTTTTAGTTGCTCAGATTGGGAAGGTTGGCGCCAGTGGCGCCAGTCAGGTCAGAGTGCTTAGATTGGCATGAGTCTTGCGAGTTGCGACACGTCTCTGAGCCGGCGCCCGGCGGCGGCCGCCGCCCGCCATGCGTCTGCATCACGACACGCCATGCAGCGGCGAATGTCACACCTCTGCCAGTGGTAAACGAACTCCCGCAATTCGCCCGGCTGAGGCGTCAATCGACACCCCTCGCATGAGTATTGCGACACCTCGACACCCCATGCAGCGGTGACGTTACTCCTCTCCCAATGGTAAAGGAACTCGCGCAATACGCCCGGCTGAGGCGTAAATCGACACCCCCACGCATGCGTATTGCGACACCTCGACACCCCATGCAGCGGTTATCAAGGGTGTTCCGTTAAACCTATACACCCCATGCAGCGGCGATCACGGTTGTTCCGGTACACCTCCCTGAGTGCTAAACAAAACACCTTCCAGGCGACGTATTTCAGGTTGTGTGGGCATCCCAAGGGCTAGGGGTGTTGACACCCTGCGCAGGTGTTGATTTTTTTGTGAGTGTAGGCTCGCGCCTGACTTATTACAGGACACTTCGCTTTCCTATTATCAACTTCAGTCAAGTCCAAGACATGGGTGTGGTTTCCAATCTCTTTGTGTGTGCTCTGGCACCCACACAGCTGAAATGGGCACCCGCAATAGTCTTTCGGCACCCACAATCAATAATATGTTTCCAAATGCATAATAATTACAAACTAAATTTGTCAAGATCAGAATTTCGCTGATCGTCAGATGTTACAACTGTAATGATTGGGCAGTAAGTTTTTATGCCAAGCATCAGTTAGGAAATCTTCCCAGCCGTTATGACAGGGGTGGTAAAAGTGCTTTGAGTGGCCCCGACCAAAAGTGGCACATACAAAAATGACCCCAGCACAGCTGGGGTGATTTTCTACTTCACATGAATACCCTAACACCTGGCTGAATGCTCATATCATCCCTATATTTCAATCAGCGCCATGCCGGGGTTGGGGTAGACACCCCCCTCAGGTTTTTTGAAGATAGCGGGAAAAGGCGACTTGCAGCGCCGCCATTTTTGTCACAGGTGTGTGTGTGCATCAATTGTCCACATTATGTAAACAAATCCTCGGGTCATGTTAGGTCAGGTCACCAGACCAGGTCACGTGACCCACCTCCCAAAACCTTGTGGTCGTACCACAGTCACAGTTTTTGGATGATCGGTTTTACACTTACAGGATTTCATATCACTTATATCTACAATTCGAATATCTTGGATTTTTAATATCAGCGACCTAAAGTCGGTTTTAATTTTGTGACCTCCCCATTATAAGTTTAAGGCAAAATATTAAAGTGCTTCCTATTCTAAGGAGACACAAGATAGCAGTCTAATTCCTTCTGGATCATGTTATTATAAGACATTCTTGATGAACTAGGTGACATTTTTGTTCAGTGACCTCTACAGGGTCAGCCGAGGTCATCCGAGGTCACCAACAGTTATATGTTAATAACTCTCGACATCATGACGATAGAGAAGTGAAACCGACACCAATGTATTTATCTCGTCGCGGCACGTCTTCTTATATTCATCATGACCTACTTGGGTCACCACCACTTGACCTTGATATGAGGTCACATCTGGTCAACACTAATATGAGTCGAAGTGTCTTGACCAGACAAGCACAATGGCGTCAAAATTATTGCCTTGTCGTTATTAGGTAAAAAGCTATTCGTGATAACTTTTTTTTAACTAGTCTTTTTGACATTTGATGAACTCTGGAGCCTAAACTATTGACCTAAGCTGAATTTGGAGGACATTTTAGCAATTGCATTTTGCAAGAGCTTTCCATTGCTGTTTCCCGTTTGTTCCTATTTATCATAGCTTCTGTGATATCTGGGGGTTTCTGGAGCGAAGTCCTAAAACTTGAAAATCTGACATTTGATGACCTCTGGTGATCTCAATATTGACTTGAGGAAGAATTATCTGAAGTACCTTCGAATGTGATTGTCGAGAGCTTTTTATATTTTTTCTGCGTCTTTCTAGCCATTTTGGTTTTGGAGTTAGAGGGGTGGGGTCCCAAAACAATTAAATTCACTGTTCTGACAGTGGACCTCCATTGCAAATGCACTAGTACCGCGGCGCCGGCCCCCGGGGAATCTACTGTCCGGATTTCCCGCGCCGCGCCAGGGGGGGGGCGTTTAGACGCCCCTAAGGTTTTTCGAGGATAGCGAAAAAACGGCTACGTGCAACGCCGCCGGTTTTGGCACAGCTGTTAAAGCATCAATTTCCCACATATTGTAAGTTTCTTGACCACGGGTCATCACAGATCAGGTCACCAGGCCAGGTCACGTGACCCCACCTCCAAAAAAGTGTGCGGTCGTACCACAGCCACAGTTTTTGGCCGATCAATTTCGTACTTACAGGATTTCTTAAGGGTAATGGTACCTACAATTCGTGTATCTCAGATTTTTGTTTATATCAGTGACCTAAGGTCGGGTCAATTTCGTGACCTCCCCATTATAAGTCAATGGGGAAACATTCAAATGCATCCTATTCTGAAGATACGCATGACATCAGCCCAATTCCTTCTGGATCATGTTACTATAGGCCATTCTTGAAGACCCAGGTGCATTTTTGGTTCAGTGACCCCACGTGTTGAATCTATCGTCCGTATTTTTTTTCTCGTCAATTTTTTTTAACCAGCGCGCTGCAGGAGGTTTACGCAGAACACGAACTTCAGCGGGGGTTGATTTCCGCCCCCCTCCCCCGTGAGATCTCGAAAACTACACTACGTAGTGGCAAACGGAAAACAGAGTTTGATAGCTTGATACAAGTTATATCGAAAGTATTCCAGAATTTGTTTAAGTCAGGTCAAAATTGAGGTCACGAGAGGTCATCAAATGTCAAGTTTTCCAGTTTGTTTTCCTGTTTTAGAACTTCGCTCCAGAAATTCCGATATATCTCGGGAACTATGCTAGCTAGTAACAAACGGGAAAAAGCGATAGCCAGCCATTGCAATTTTTAATCGATAACTTTACTCGAATTTGATCTGAGGTCAATTTTTGATACTCCAGAGGTAAAAAAAGGGAAAGATGCTGCTTTTTTGCAAAACCGTTTTTTGCTAATCATTTGTAACCTAATAAAGCTAACTAAAAACTATTTACGCCATTGCGTTTATCTTGCCAAGGCCCTTCGAATCATATACTTAGTGACTTTTTAAGTTAACTTAAATATTTGACCACAGGTCACGTGACCTTGACCTGACGTCAAGGACCAAGTAGGTCATGTTGCATATAGAAAGACGTGGCTCGACGAAACAAACAAATTTATGTCGGTTTTACTTCTCTATCTTCATTATTTCGCGAGTTATTGACAAACAAGTGATGGTGAACTCGGATGACCTCAAATGACCCCATAGAGGTCACTGAACAAAACCTGCACTTGGATCATCAAGAAAATTCTATAATAACATGATCCAGAAGTAATTGGACTAATATCATGCATATCCTTGAAATAGGAAGCATTTTAATATTTCCCTATTGACTTATTATGGGGAGGTCACGAAATTTACCTGACCTTAAATCACCGTTATACAAATTCCGAGATAAACGAATTGTAAGTACTTATTCCCTCATTACACCCTGTAAATTTCAAACTAATCGGTGAGAAACTCTGGCTTTGGCACAACTGCAAATGTTTTTAGATGTGGGGTCACTTGACCTAGTCTGGTAACCTGTCCTGAGAAGACCCGAGGTCAATATTTGTTTCAAAGTGTGTGCAATTGATGACCTAACAGGTGTGCTAATACCCGGCGGCGCTGCGTGCCGCCGTTTTTTTTCGCTATCTGAGAAAAACCTGAGGAGGGGGGGGCGGAAATCAACCCCCCTGCAGTGCGCGGGTTAATGTAATTCATTATTATTGGCAATCAAGAGCTGAAATGCAACTTCTAATTGGGAACAAAATGTACATTCATACTGACGTGATGAGTATAAATTAATAATACATCCGAAGTGGTTTATACAATCAGTATTTCTAAGGACATGATCGCTTAGTAAATTTTCACAGGAATGACATATTAATGATTATTGCTTGCATTTTGACCACCGAGTACCTCATGAGAAGGAGCATTTTGTCCCCGACATAATCCATAAAGACATAACTCTTTACCACCCCTGCGTGAAGATCACACTTTTCCTAGCACAGAATACATTTTGCCATGGCACTAGCTGTCAAGAAACGGAACATTTAGGTATATTCGATGTTATTTCATGCTTGAAGTTATTCAATGCACATGTATTTACTTGAACGTCTAAATGTCAACTTTTCCAAAGAAATGCGTTACAATTTTGTAAGCCGAAGGCGTGTCTGGATCGATGGAAGTTTCAATTGTATCTGTGCTATAATTTTTGTTTAGTAACGGACAAATGCACAGATAATAGTTTTAGAGTGTTGAAAGAAGTTGGTCTAATTTTCATAAGCAGACACTTTTATTTTGTGATTTGCCCACGCAAATGACTTTTTCAGCGTCCTTATAGAGTTCGCTGCCAGGCCGAAACGAAATAGGTCCTTCGTCTTTGAAAAACGGTCTTCGTATTTTGGATTATATGTACTGGGGAGCATGTACCCGAAGCGATTATATGTCGTCCGGACTGAAAGACGAACGGAGATATTTTTATTTAATGATGATTTAAATGATGTAGACGGGACGGACACAAAAGATGACGTGAAAATTGTAACCGATAAAGGGCAAACTAAAAACAACGCATCGACAGGCGACAAAAAGACACTAAAAGTTATCTTCATACTTTGTGTAGACGATCGCAGCTGTTTCAATTTTCCAGTCGAGCAATGTGTTAAACAAATAACATAAAGAAGTAAACGTAGGGAAATGTGGGATAATTTGGACCACTGGAGTAATGTGTACTACCACCCTTCCGGTCAAATCCAGAACTACGATCCATCTCAAATCGCGATATCTACAATGCTCGACACAAACGACGGCCGTTTCCATATGTTGTTGAAATGGCGTTTTGCACGGAACTGATCTAAAATGTGAATTCACAATCCGTCAGTTTTGGACGAATTATGGCGATGACTTTGATCATCTTCACCATTATTGGTCGTAAAGATAAATAGTTACTCTGACATCACCATTCACCGGGTGTCAATGTCGCGGCAATTGGAACATCGTTGAGAGGACGCATTCCCTTCCCCACCTTCCCCTACCTACGGAAAACCAGCACCAATGTTTGTCGTTGGCTGCTGGAGTGGGATGAGAGGGGGGGGGGAATAAATTTCAGTTTTGGCACCCACAATCATTTTCATAGAACCATACCCCTGGTCCAAGTAACTGATTACGAGCGAGCGCGCGCTCGCTCGTTCTCCCGTGGTGTATAGGATACATCTTAATATGACCGGCCCGGCCCGGCCCAACCCAGTCCGGCCCGTGACGACGCTTTTGAGAAGCTCATATTCTGCAACCGCAAGTCCGATTGACACGCGGACTTCTTTGCTGAGTATCCCCATCTACCCTACCCTGTTTGATACCAGTGTCGACTCACATGGGTGACTACCACTGCGCGTGACGCGTGCCGCGTGAGGGGTGTTGCAAAGTGTTTTCTCGCAAAAACTCCGCAACGGCTTGGCCGATTGTGTGCGCATTTGGTGTGTGCTTAGGTACCTCAACCGTCGCCTTCCCACAATTCAGGCGTGAGGTGTCTCTGCACGTGCGCACGTGCACACCCCTATTATATATCTCAGGAACGGCTGAGCCGACTGTGTCAAATTTTGTGTGTAGCTAGGGACCCCTCAACCGCCGCCTTCCCACAAGTCAGGGGTGGGGTTCTTCTGCACGTGCGCACGTGCACACCCTTTTTGTATCTCAGAAACTACTTGCCCGATGGAGTTGAAATTTGCCATACATTTCCTTCGTGCTCGCTCGACCATCGCCAACTACAGCGCCTTCCTGGTGATACCGAGGCTTAATGAATACTGGAAATGGCCAGATTGGCATCGACAAAAATGAGTATAGGCTTTGATCATCAACTGGTAATTTATTCTGATTTTTACTATATTCTGATGTGATGTCATTAACCAGTTTAGGAACTCTTCCCTGTTCTCTTTATTTAGCAAATATAACAACAAGGAATGTTGCCAGATTTGTAATTTGTTTTATGCGCTTCGTCGATCCCTTGTTGTCTAACAAAAGTTTCGGCGATTGTCATTATGTCTGCCAGTAATTGCCTATGTGTGAGGGACGAGTAATTTAGTTCGTTAAGTTGTTTCATCCTTACAGCAGGTCATTCGTAGTCTTCGACTATACTTAGACAAAGGAGTTAGACAGCTGTCCAAAAGTTGCTGACGCCTTCGTTGTGAATGGTTTCCAGCAAAGTTGCGTAATGGCTGCAGCTTCTGGGGCTCAAAGGATTTTCCATCGCGTCTTGGGAACGGCTCTGGCCTGTCGGCGAAGACAGCGATGACAATGGATGGACTGCGCGCAGTGCGCATCATTCAGACATCGGTCATGCAGCGACCTCGCCCTTCAGCTTATCTCTTACTGCATGACGTCAGATATAGCAGTCCGGTGACGTGAGATACTGCATGACGTCAGATATAGCAGTCCGGTGACGTGAGATACTGCATGACGTCAGATATAGCAGTCCGGTGACGTGAGATACTGCATGACGTCAGATATAGCAGTCCGGTGACGTGAGATACTGCATGACGTCAGATATAGCAGTCCGGTGACGTGAGATACTGCATGACGTCAGATATAGCAGTCCGGTGACGTGAGATACTGCATGACGTCAGATATAGCAGTCCGGTGACGTGAGATACTGCATGACGTCAGCTATAGCAGTCCGGTGACGTGAGATACTGCATGACGTCAGATATAGCAGTCCGGTGACGTGAGATACTGCATGACGTCAGATATAGCAGTCCGGACCTCATTTTGGCTCATAATATAATCGAAATGTTGATAGCAACTGAAAATAATCCGGGTACGAGCATGTTAATCCGGGAATAATCCGGGTACGAGCATGTTAATCCGGGAATAATCCGGGAACGAGCATGTTAATCCGGGAATAATCCGGGAACGAGCATGTTAATCCGGGAATAATCCGGGAACGAGCATGTTAGGCAACAACATATGGCCGCTGTTGTATTTGCAACAAAACTAATCATGCATTCTGTTATCTCTCTGCACGGTTATTTTAGCAAATAACGAATGCAGGGTAAAGATGATGACACATTGTATGAACACATGGCCTTGAGCATCATAAACTAAAGCAAAGGTAGATCCAAGTGACTCCAAAATAATGGAGCCGATAAGACGGCTTTTTATAACATCTCTGAAGCAGCGCAGAAGCCAAAAATGAAAAGAACCTGCAGCACGAGACGGTACACCAAGGACCGGCAGCAGCAATCCAATTCCAGCAGAGCCCGGATCCCGATCAGGGTCATTCCGTTCAACGCTCCTGGAGGAGGCTCTGGTGCCAGTGAGCGACGGCCCCTCTGAATAATCCAGCTCAGAGTCGGAAGTGTGTGGCAAGTTCGGTGAAACCCACAACAGTCCCACTGGCAACTGCAGACGGGACAAAATATAAACCCCAAGCAGATGGCTACAAGTTGATGACGAGTAAAACAGCTTCAGTTTGCCCAGATTTTATAAATAGTATAGGTTGCTTGTTCGGATTTGGTTTGTAGGTCGCGACATCACGGAAGCTACTGGGTCGTGGTTCAATGGCTTCGGCTCGTGCCTGGAGATGCAAGGCGTCATAATGCAAGGCTTCACTATCGCACAATGCATGCACCATCACACAATGCACTGGTCGACCAGTATACCAAATACCGGCAACGTGTTGAAATAGTTATTAACTTATATTATTTTGCAGATTTTGTGTTGTTGCTGTGTTGCTTTATTTTTTGTATAGTGAAATGTTGTTGTGTAGTAAGCAAAAAAACTGTTGAACCTTTAATGCTTATTGTCAATCAAGCGGAGCTTCCGCATCGGACTGTCGAGTGTTTGATTCATTCACCTGGTGGATAACTATCGCAACTTCTATTGCACTTGGAAGTTAGAGCTGCTTTAGTTACATGCAAGCA